>LOJH01026804.1:0-12987 GCA_001685095.1 Ellobius talpinus
GGCGGGACAAAAAGCAGGCCTGCTCACCCCTATCACTACACATATGCCCACTATGGAAGACTACGAGAATACCTAAGAATTTGGAGCTTAGAAAAAGTTGGGAGTACAACTGCAAATTTGTACATAATTTTAAATGATAATTCACAATTAAATGTGTACTATATGAAAGAATAAGCAGTTTTTATCAGAATTTTTAACTTCTACAACAGGTGAGGGTCATAGTAATTTACCAAAATTACTATGCTAAAATTGCTAAAAGGATAAACACAGGTAAATAACACCATGTTCCTATGAAATGAGAGCCTTGGGTGGGAAGATGAAGCAGAAGAAAGACTGAGAAAGAGTTTTGTTGATTTCAATTTATTTTTAAAATTAAAAACATATGCCTTAAACAGAAGTGAGCTCCGATTTTTTTAAAAGTCAAAGAAATGAAAGTAGAAGTGGTTATGATGACATGCCATGGGGAGAATCAGTAATAGACTAACAAAGAATGGGAGGGGCTGGGAATCCAGCTGAGAAGACAAGTGAAGGTGTGGAAAGGCGGGGCAAGTGAGGAGGTGCAAGTGTCACTACTTAAACAAAGGTTTTCATTTCTACTTCTTTCTGGTTCTGCTAAGCTGTGAGTGACACGCACTGAGCCTTCTACCCTGTTGTCATCTATCCTCCAAATGTCTCTCCAGTAAAACAATAAAAGTGAAAAACTGGAGGGGGGGAGACATGTGGGAAGACATATGCACATTCTGTATGTAAAACTGCGTCAAAATTGAAAACACAGACTTTATTTCAGTTTAAACTGAACAAAGCATTTTAAAAGGAAATTCAAATTATTATTCCTAATGATGCACCAAAGTACCTTCAAGTTCAGATCTGCTTGGATGTTTTAGGAAACCTGTTATACTATCAGACTACTAAGTAGGCTTCATCCCAGAGATGCAGAAATGGTTTAACATATGTAAATTAATAAGTGGAATCCACCAAATAAACAAATTGAAAGGAAAAACCCATGGTCATCTCATTAGTTATAGAAAAGACCTTTGACAAAATCCAACACCATTTCATGATAATAGTACTGGAGAGACTAGGGATTGAGGTGACATACCCAATCATGATAAAGGCAGCTTACAGCAAGTCTTTAGCCAACATCAATTTAAATGGAGAGAAACACAAGGCTTCTAAAATCAGGAACAAGACAAGGTTGTTCACTCTTTCCATAATTATTCAATATGGAACTTGAAATCTTTTATAATGATTTATTTATTTCTATTTTATGTGCATTGGTGTTTTGCTAGCATCTATAGTCTGTGTGATGGTGTAAGATCCCTGCAACTGGAGTTATAGGCAGTTGTGAGCTGCCATGTGGGTGCTAGGAACTGAACTGGAGTCTCCTCTGCAACAAGTGCTCTTAACCACTGAGCCATCTCTCCAGCCCCAATGTTTGAAATCTTAACTAGAGCACTAGAAGACAACTAAAGATGAAGGGTTTGCAAATTGGAAAAGAAAAACTAGAATATCTTTATTAATGGATGATATGATAATATACATAAGTGAACCTAAAAATTCCATTGACAAACTTACACAGCTGATGACACTTTAAGTATCTGACTACAAGATTAACTCATAAAAATCAGTAGTCTTCCTACATACAAGTGACAAATGGACTGAGAAATAAATCAGGGAAAATTGCCTTTCACAAAAGAATCAAATAATGTAAAATAGCTTAGGATAAATTTGATCAAGTGAGAGGTTTCTATGATAAAAACATTAAAACGTTGAAGAAATAAAATAAAGAAGATATAAGAAAAAGGAAAACTATCCCAGGCTCATGGATTGGATACTATTATAATAATAATATGTAGGATTAATACAGTAAAAATGGTCATCCTACCAAAAGCAATTTACAGTACCAATGGAATCTCCATAGAAATTCCAACACAATTCTTCACAGATTTCAAAAGAACAATTTTCAGCTCCACATAGAAACACACACACACAAAACAAGAAAGTTAAAACAATCATAAATTATGAAAGAACGCTGAAGGTAGCACATTCCCTATTTCAAGTTGTATGACAGAGATATAGTAATAAAAACAACATGTACTGGCAGAAAAACAGACATGTTAATCAATGGAATCAAACTGAAGACCAGGATTTAAGTACACACTGCCATGGACATCTGATTTTTCTTATTAAGAAGTAAGACAGAAGCACACACTGGAATAAAGACAGCATCTTCAACATATGGAGGTCAAACCAGATTCCTGCATGTAAAAGAATCCAAACAGATCCATATTTATGACCTTGCACAAAACCCAACTTCAAATGGATCAAATACCTCAACATAAAACCAAACACACTGAATAGAAGAGAAAGTAAAAAATAGGTTTGAATTCATTACTACAGGAAAAAACTTTCTGAACAAAGCAGCATTAGCACAGGCACTAAAATCAACAATTAGCAAATAGGACCTCATGAAGCTGAAAAACATCTGTATGACCAAGGACAAGGTCTTTCAAATATAGCTGTAGCCTACAGAATGGGAAAAGGTCTTTACGAACTATACATTTGATAGAGGGATAACATCTAAAATTTATAAAGAACTCAATAAGCAAGACATCCAGAAAACAAGCTAGTTTTTAAAAATGGGGTACACACAGACCTAAAAAGAGAATTCTTCCATGAGGAAACTCAGATGGTTGAGAAACACTTAATGAAATGCTCAACATCCTTAGCTAACAGGGAAATGCAAATCCAAACTACTTTGCGATTTCATCTTACAGCTGTCAGGATGGTTAAGATCAATTAAAGTGACAGCTCATGCTGGCAAAGATGTAGAGTAAGGGGAACACTCATCCACTGCTGGTGGGTGTGCAAACTTGTACAGCCACTATGGAAATCAGTGTGGCAGTTCCTCAGGAAGATGGGAATCTATCTACCTCAAGATCTAGCTACACCACTGTGAGGCATATACCCAATGGATGCTTAATCCTACCCCAGGGACATTAGCTCTGTCATGTTCACTGCTGCTCTATTCACAGTAGCCAGGAATTGGAAACCACCTAGATGTTCCTCAGCAGAACAATGGATTATAAAAATATGGTAAATTTACACTAAGAAGTCTTACTTAGCCATAAAAAATTAAATCATGAAATTGGCAGGAACAAACTAAAAAAAAAAAAACCATCCTGAGTGAGTTATCCTAGACCCAAAAAAGAAAAATGCAGTATGTATTTGCTTTTATGTATATGTTAGCTGTTGAGTCAATGATAACCAAGTTACAACATGTAGAACCCAAAAGGTTAGTTATAGTGTAAGGGTCTAGGGTAGACAGATAGCCCTCCTTAGGAAAGGGAAATAAAACAGATAGTTATGGATGCATGGGAGTTCTGAAATAGGAGGAAAAGTGGGAAAGGAAAGAGGAGGCAGGGACAGGGAGAGACAGGTGAAATTAAGATCTACTTGAGGGTTACTATGGAAACCTAATACAATAGAAGCATCCTAAAATATATACATCTATTAACCGGATCTAAATGAAATTGCCAAATAATGAGAGGATAAAGTCCAAAATGAACATCTCTTGTTACCAAATGAAGCTTCCAGTACTGGGATTGGGTTACATCTAATTGAGTTGTTGGCCTACAGGGTCCCATGGGAATTTGACAATCTAGGCTGTTGGCAAGACAGGAGACTACTTCCCACAAATTGACAGCATGGCCACACTGGTGAAGACAACACCTATAAATTCACTGAACATGATAACTACATAGAGCCTTTACTCCTACACTCTAGTGTCTTTGGCACAGAAGGGTATTTTGTATGCTACCAAAAGAGAAGTGTAAACACCAAGCCAGATACAAACCCTTTGGTTGACAATAGTGTCCTGTCTGCAAGATATGCTAGTGTAAAGGGGGCACAAAGCTTGTGGGAGTAACTATTTGGGAATTCGATCTGATAGGCAAGTGCATTGGAGAGGCTTGACCCAATGGGTGTTGTCTTCTCTGGGGATGTGACCCAATAAGAATCAGGGCAAGGGATTGCATGCTCTCTTGGATGCTGCATGGCTTGGAGCTTCCCTATAGTCATTTGAGAATGAGGTTACCATTGCAGCAGTAGAGAGCTGGTCCCCCAGTGGGAACAATGGAGCCGCTGGTGATACAACTTTGACTCCCCATTCTATCTTGTAATTATTGTGTGATATTAAAGAAAGGTAACACAATCCCCAGACTTCCCTCTTTACTTGGCACCCACCATGGGGCTTGAACCACGACCCTGAGATTAAGAGTCCCATACTCTACTGACTGAGCTAGCTGGGCAGTGGACCATGCACAGTGCAGACTAAGCTGCTGGGGCATGCAGAACTACACCAACTAGAGCAGTAGTCCCTACTTCCTGGAACACGGGACCCTCCCATCCCTAGTTGCTGCATGAAGGAAACTGATTGTAACCCCCTGGATCTGCATAATCTGACTGTGGCCGCCACCAAAGTGAACCCAGAAGGGTTGCTATGATCTGGTGACCAGTTTCATGGAGACTACCATGGGGATCACTGTTGGAGTGGTGTTTGGAATGGCATTTCCCCAGTTGATTGGCATGCAGCTGGCTTGTAGTTTGCTCCAGTTCATCATTCTGAGTCGGTGTGCAGTGCAGTCTTTCAAGAGCTAGGGAAAAGAGGCCTGCTTTTAAAGGAACTGCCACAGTCTCTGGAAGACTCCCACAGAACGCCAGAGCACAGCCCATCTCTCTGCACTGCTCCTACCACCACTCCCCACAACTGACACTGTTACCCAGTGTATGTTCTGCCTTTCAGCCCACATCATGTGTAGTGTCCATCTTGTGAAGCCATTTTATGCCACAGTAACCAACCAATATATGATCTGAGAGCCCACTCCATGAAAATAATCCCATACCCCAAACTGCCCTGAACCTAGGATAAAACCAGATTCAACTGTTCTAAATAAATAAATACATAAATAAATAAAATGACTCCTAATAACATTTTGCTATATATGCAGATCAGTGCTTTGCTCTGCCATCATCAGAGTAGCTTCATCCTGTAGCAGTTGGTTCAAACACATGAGACCCACAAGTCAGACATTAAGCAGAGAATAAGACACCTTGCAACACTCAGCCCTAAATGGGATGTCTCCATCAAATCCCTTCCCTCAGGAATCAGGGAGCCCTTCTGAAGAGGAGGTGGAAAGACAGTAAGTGCTAGATGGGGAGGCAGACACCAAGAAAAAAAAAATCAACATAGTCAAAGCTCATATGAACTCATGGAGACTGAGGCAACATGCATGGGTCTATATTAGGTCCTTTGCATATATATATTATGGCTTCCAATTTAGTGTGTTTATGTGGTTTATGAGTGTGTGAACAAGTGGCTCTCTGTTTCTTATGTCTTCTCATGAGCCCTACTCCTTCTGTTAGTTTTGTTCAATTCCAATGTGTTAATTTTATTTTATTTATTTTATTATTATCTTATATAATCCTGGATGTTTTCTAATGAGAGACAGGAAGGGGTGGATTTGGGTGGGAGGAGTAGTAGGGAGGAACTGCTAGAGAAGAGGGAGAGGAAACTGTAATCAGAATGTATTATTTTAGGGGAAAACCCATCTATTTTCACTAAGACGAAGAAAAACAACAGCAGTATGGGAAAACACATTTCTAAGTTCTGTATGCAGCAATAACAATTATTTTGTTTTTACCTTAAATGTGAATGAGAAGGACTGTGGGCCATTGGACAGAGGCACTGTTTTTCCTGTTCCTGAAGTCTATTTTCTCCCCCTCTACTAGTTAAGAAACACACACAGGTTGCTGACAACGCGTGGAGAGCGGCTTGTGTTGTAGTTTTCACTTTCTCGGCTGTGAACAAGTGCATATGTGAGGCTGCTCGTGAATGCACAAGTGTGTACTTTGTCTGCATTAAATAAAATCACAACACGAAGCACATCTCTTCATTCATGTGTGCCTGCAGTCCACCTCAAGGAGACTGAAAATATAAATACAAGCTGCTATTTTGGTGTGATCACATGAATATGGCAGCTTGTATTTTTCCCCCTGTAACATTTTAACACTGGGCAGATTGTCTGCATTAACACACACCAAAATCAATTCTGCTTTAAAATTGCTTGTAAAATACCCCTTCCCCCAGAGGAATTTGTTTTTAATTTAAATAAAAAATAGATTCTAAGGAAACTGTGTAAAATATTTCAAGGGTTAGGACATTCTGGGAGTACTTCTGTTGAAAAGGAGTGAAGGCGAAGGTAGACTTCACATTTAAAATAGTAATTAAATAAATTAGCTCTGTAAAATTGTCTAGGTGGCACTAATATACGAGGATCCCCAACAATGGCCTACTTGCTATCAGCACATTCCAATGGAACAGAGAATTACACCTGACCAAAACTTACATAAGTCTCGTAAATTATAAAACTTGAGACTTCTCAAGGGGAGGGAAAACAATGCGAACAAGTCAGCATATGCCATTTTCATATGCAATATGAGTAAGCCTAAAACATATTTATATAATATACTGCACAAAAATAACAATTATCTATACAGTGCTATTCAACAGAGCCTTCTGCAAAGTTTGAAACACTCTACATAGGTCTGTCCAGTAGCTGTTAAGATTTAAATGTGATTAATGTAAATGAGACTTAATTTTAAAATTTTATTCAAAATTACCTTAGTTGCTGATAATGTGGTTTCTAACAAAATGACTAATACATACCTACAGGTTAAAAGAGAATATTGCTATTATTAATGAGATCTCAAAATGACAAAAGATATTTTTTTAAAAAATAAGGATACAACGTTTGTTTGGCCTATATATAAATTATAAATAAAAGCAAGCTAAAAATAAAAATATTCTATCTTGTAGACTCACAGAGGAAATAGAACTATCTAAGATGTTAACAATGACTGAGAATGAAAAAGATCAAAAGTTAAAGATAATGATGAGCAAATCCTAGAGGCAAACAGGTAGACTTTTAAGTATGGCCGAAGTTAAAAGGAAAATACTAACTCAAAGAACTTTAATCATCTACTTTAGGAGACAGAATATATCTAAAGAAAAGATGAGACTATTTGGCAAAGCTCATAGTATGTTAATCTACAAATGGTACTATAGATATTGTGTATTTTTAGAATAGACCTTGATAGACCAAATAACATATTTCTTTGGCATCTAGTATGAACATGCTACTGCATCCTGAACTCAGTTATTTTAAATAATGTTAAAAATTTTAAATTGCTAACATTGGAGTTTTTGAATTAAAACATGGCAACCCCCCCAAGAACAATCCAAACTCTAAATCAGAAATTCTAGAGGCTGGATTCCTTGATTTACCTTGTAGCAAGGTTTTGTTTCTGTAATAAAAATTGGGATAGTTACAACTTCATTAGCCTGAGATAAGGAACAATTAATTTGAAATGAATATAAACTTCATGAAGTAAAAATTGAGTAGTGGCTTATTAAAGATGTTAAAATAATATAAGAGGAAAATATTTAACACAGTGAATAACCAGATGAAATAAATTCAACAGTAAAATTACCTTAATTAAGGTCAGACTAGAAGTTTGATCTTAGGAGTATTTTTCTTAGAGGTGCATATGTCTTGTAAGATTGAAAAAATGCTAAAAAGCCTAGTGAAATCGAAGAAACACTGATCATCATTGACTATTTCCATCATTGGCTGTTATTGCGCATCAATCTGGCAATGTATCTTGAGACAAAAACAAAACAAAGAAACAAAACAAAACAAACCCAGCCTGAATCAAAACAAACAAACAACAACAACAACAATAAAACAATATCAGGGTCTATCCATAAGATCAGAAGTAGACATAGACTAATTCTAGAGGTCTTGGACACATGGCTTCTCCTATGGCACTAACTGATCTCATTATAATCTCTTTTTTCTGCTTTCCCTATTAGACTTGAATTTCTTACTGGGTACATGTCATACTTATTTTGGCATCTACCATGCCTGAAAATCCTGGAAATTAATAAAAATGTTATAAATGCATATGAGATAGACTTAAATAAATGTAAGAGCTAAGTTAAATAACATGTAAAAGTTACAGGAAAATTGAACAAAATGCAAACTAGGCACTTCAAAAACCAAAACGGAAAATCCATAAAATATGTCATGGATATGGTGAGTAGCAGGGACTCAACAGTAAGCAGTGGGTAAGTAAAATGCTAGGCATAACCTGATCTTGGAACAATAACAGAAAATAACACTGTCAAGATAATTAGATGTGTGTTGTAGAAGCCAGGAAAATCCATTTCCTCTATGTCCATAGACAGTCACAGGTTTTAGATTATAAAGCAGTGGGATTATAAACCTGCTTTGAGAAGAGTGATTGGACTGAGCACATGGATTGGACTGGAGTAGAAAAGATATCAAAGGATCCAATGAGAACAATTAAACAACAACCTTGAGATAAGAGGCTAAAAACTCCAAGCAGAGCAGGAATAATTAAACAGAACTAGTGAGTGAGGAGAAGCCCATAGAGTAACCTGGTTTGTATTTAGAAACATAAAACGTGTGTCCTCAATCTATTTACACTGTCTTCAATGCTGCATCTTTAGTTTAACTCACTAGTATCCTTTTCCTCTGAAGACTCAAATTATCTTCCAACAGCTGCCCATTAAAAATGGAAACCAATCCAAGCAACGTTTGTGTAGGGGTTCCCATCTTTTTAGATTCCCTTCTTTAAATTACTTAGTCCTAGTAATACCTAACTTCATTTTGCTTCTCTCAACATTCATTTTCAGGGGAAGTTTTGAATAGATGCTCCCACTGCCTGAAATACTCCTCCACTAGATCTAAAAGGGTGGTCTAGGAAGATTTTCTTTTCACATCTCAGTACAAATTTCTTCTTCACAGAGATGCCTTCTCTAATCACAGTTCTTAAAGCAAATATAACTTGAGCTATTCTCTCAGTACCTACCCACTATTCCACTTTGCTCCTCCAGACCTGTTACCATCCTTAATAATTCTCCACAGTAAAAATAAATCCTGTGATCAGACTTCTTTTATTCTCCGGTGTCCTGCAACTCAGTATGTTTTAAAAACCCCAAATTCTTAAGTAACAACTTAAGAAAGTATAAAGTCTCTGAACTGCACTTTCCCCCTGCCATTGTATTACCAGTAGTTTTATAGATTCAACTGATAATGATGGATTTAGATCACTAGAAGATAGGGATGGTGATTCATGCTTTTAATCCTAGCACTTGGGAGGTAAAGTCAAGAAAATCATGAGTTCAAGGCCATTGTTGGCTATGTAGGGAATGCAAGGACAACTAGGGCTAAATGTGACACTGTTTCAAAACCAACCAACCATCACCACCAACAGACACAATGTGGTAATAATATTCAAGCTATTAGACTTTGATGATTTTGCAATTTGGTAAAACTAGTTACTCTATCTTCAATAGTGCGTATTCTGCAATTTTTTTCTTGTTCTTCAGTTTTTGTTTTGTATTCTTTGAGACAGGGTCTTGCTACATAAACCAGGCTGGCCTGGATTTCCCAGACATTGCCCTTCTCAGCCTCTGTAGTACTGGGATTAAAGGAGTGTGAAATCTTGAATAGAGAAGGCATGGTAACTTCCTCTCATGTATAAACAGACTTCAAGGAAAGCTAGTGAGGAATCGCCCAGACTTCCAGCTATACTTTAAACTCTATACTACTCTAAACAGCTACACTTTAGACTCTCCCACATACCTACCCTAAATCTTGTACTTACCTTCAAATATTCTAGAAGAAAAAGAAAGAAAAAAAGAACAAGAGAAAAATTAACTCTAAATGTATTGATGTACATATCTTTCTTTGGGAAAAAGAAAAACAGAAAACAACAAATAAAAAACAGAATAGCTTTTGTGTGTGTGTATGTGTGTGTGTGTGTGTGTGTGTTTTCAAGATCTAACAGTTTCTTACACAGCCAGCAAGAAATATTTGAGCTATAAGCAAAATGATGAACAAGCTCTTACTTGCAGTGCTTATAGGAATTCATACTCCTCTCTTATTTTATATTTTTTGATCACTCTGGAACACTATGGTTTCTGAATGTGTGGTTCTAGGCCAGTGCCATGATCAACCCACTTCCATTTACGATTTACAGAAAGTTGAATTAAAATTCCTCCTCTGAGATAGAACAGCTCTGACACTTTTAAAATCAGATACCATTACTATTTTGGCTAGTAACATGCAATTCTGTTTTATTACCATGAGGTCTGTTTTTCAGACAAAGATTAAGGAAGTTGTATGGTCAATAAGGAAATCCCTTTGTTTTTTAAAAAAATCAATATTTTCCATGTGCCAATACAAAGGTGCTTTAGCTCCTGAAAATCGGCACGAAGGAGATCAGGACCTAACCTCTGAGAAGAGCTTATTTTAAAAAAAATGGGTGACTCCTGAACTAACTGGGAACTAACTCGGAGATGCAAGATAATTAAAATGATTCTCACTTCACACATTAACTGCAGTATAGCTTGATCTCAACTCTTGATTCTTTTGAATATTGTCGTTTTTAAGTATTTATTCTACGTATTGAATAGTGTAGGTAATTTGGTGGTAGTTCAAGTCACCTGATTCTCCGCTGTTCTGGGATAAAAAAGAACGATTTAAGTGCTAGAAAGCTAGAGGCCTGACACTGTCAGAGACAGAATTACAATGGAAGACACTGGAAAAGTTGCAGAAGATTAAGTATTTCTAATGCACTCTCTTGCAGGTTTGCAGCTCCAATGATTAACTTTACTAGCTAAAACACTACTTTATTTTGCATGCATGTTGAGCGTCCCTAAGTAAAAATCCAAAATCCAAAATTTTAAGGGTTTTGAATCAATATTCAAAAAGTTTTGAATTCTGAAACATTTAGGATTAGGAATGTTTAGACTAAGGATTACTAACTGGCAAGTTCTATATAGACAGTCAAAATATGACATACTCTGCTCCCAAGAAATTCTGGCAAAAGGACAATAAACCTTAAGGGATTAATCCATACAAACTTTGGGAGGTAATTACTATTATCCCCATTCGCAGAAGAGGACAAGGAGAGAGAGAGGATATTTAAAGTATTTCCCAGGAGATAGTGCAGAGAGATGAGGCTGGTTTGTAGCAGTGATAGAACATTTACTGTGCCAAAAGAAGTGTTTTTCATATGAGTGCTGGATAGACTACCAGAACAGGTTATTCACACACCTGAATAGCACCCAGAGGAAAGCAAGGAGGATAACCACAGTAAACAGAAAGGAGGAGGATACAGAGTAATTTGGCTAGAAGGCAAGTCACATATATATATACAGAGATAAGCTGTCCAAGTATTATCAATATAAATAATCACACAATACAATCCTTTTAGAATAATGTGAACTATCAGAAGTTGATAAAGCTTCTTTGGTCAATATTTACTTTATTTTGAATATTTTGAAATCTTTAAAAAAATTGTGGAATCAAAATTTATTTAGAAAAACAATTTTGCATTAAGTAAGTAGAAAACAATTAAGACAATTTAGGGTTCTCTATGGATCTCACACTGTGGTAAACTGTAGAGAAGCAACACCGTTCTGAATCAGTGGACAAACACAGCTCTACCTACGTTCTTTTGACATCCTGCTCAATCATGGACCGCAATTCTTTATCCTGGAAGAACTTGTTCCAAAGGCTCTGGAAAATGAGAATAACCTAATTAGAACAATCTCACACTGTGTGACTTTTATGACTTCAATTTAATAATTTAAGTGATTGAATTTATTATTCTCTAAGCTGTCGCTTTAGATTTCTGAGATAGGAAACCTGGCAGAAATAATTTCTATTAAAATTTGCTCTAATTCAAAAGCTTACATTTTTTTTCAATTTTCCTTACTGTATACATTTTTGAAGGTTCTATCATCTCTGCAGGATGAAGGGCACTTCCACTGCTGTTTTCTTCCCTAAGAGGCATTTACATTTTCAAAATGTAAACTTGGGGAAAGTCTAAAAATTTCTTAATGATGGGCTAAGGTGGCATACAACTTTAATCCCTTCAACTTTGGAGGCAGAGGCAGGCAGTGCTCTGTGAGTTTGAGGGACAGCCTATCAAGTTCCAGTCTAGTCAAAGCCAAGTAGTAGGACCCTCTCTCAACAAAACAAAAGAAAAAGTCCAACCATCTAAAAATTATGTAATAGCTTATGATGATATAGCAAAGTTTACATAAGAAAATTACTAAAATATCTATAAAATGAGGATTTTTTCCTCAGCAGGTGCAGAGCAGCAACAAGTGGGAAGTTATATAGTCTCTGTGAAGTAGGAACTGCTATACTCCACCAGGATATGAGCTTCTCCGCAGTCACTACAGGTAGTTGCTTTCTTCCAGGGATAGTCCTGCCAAGTGTGTACTTCTAAGATGTTCCTTAGTTGCTTTTTCTCCACTAAAAAACTGATGCCTCCTTCCTCATCACTTCAGAGTTAGCTCTTATGAGACCCCTTGCACTTATAACACACATGCACCAACACCCCAGCCCCTACATGTCTCAGGGATTGAACCCACGTAATCAGGCCGGGAAACAAGTACCTTAAAGTTTAATTTTGAACACGAAAAATTCTTAGACTGTGGACACAAGCCTATAATTAGCAGTTAATTATTCAGACTGAAAGTTAGCCAGGGACAAATAGACAATCCATCTATCTCCCTATGTTCTAATGGATTGATGTTTTTAATTAAATTAGCCAAATTCTGGCAAATTTTCCACCAAGGAAAACAAAGTCCAAGAAAACAGGTAGCCGTTTTTACGCTGAAACACAGTTTGTATTAATGACAATATGGTTAAAGTCAAAATCAAGTATATAAATTTATAATAATAATGAAACATATTTTGGAAGACAACAGCCAACCTAAAATTGGCATTTACTTCTCCAAATAGAGCATTCCTACATTTAAAAAGCAAGAAATAATTTATAGTACAGTGGATAAGTCCAGAGAAATTGCTATGGGGTAGATCT
>LOJH01026805.1:6420-18273 GCA_001685095.1 Ellobius talpinus
GAGCTAGTTCCAGGACAGGCTCCAAAGCTGCAGAGAAACTCTGTCTCGAAAAACAAAAACAAACAAAAAACAAATCAAATACATTCAGAGTTTAATTACAAATACAATGATAAATTACAAGAATAGGCACCAGAGATATAAATCAGGGTCAATGTTGTTGTGTTCTTGAAAGGGTATGGATAACTAAGCATAAGTCCAAGATCTCTGTCCCCCTAAGATACAAAAGCGAACAAAACAAACAAACAAAAAACAGGAGTCTAGACCAGACAATTCAGACAAGAACCAAGAGAACCAGAGAGAAACCAAAGGAGGTATGGTCAAGTATGTTAAAGTTGGAAAATGTGGTCAGAATGGTCACCAGGGTCACTTATGCCTATTGAGCTGGTAAGAGATAAATAAAAAGGACACCTGTGGTTGATATATGCCCTTCTCCATGTGCTCTTGCATTTGAATGTTCAGTCCCTAACTGGTGGTACTATTTTGGGAAATTCAGGATCTGGGGTCTAACTGAAGAGAGTAAGTCATTGGGGGCTGAATCTCTTTCTGGGCCCCTCTTTTGTACTCTTCGCCTCTTGTCCTTCATTTCTTTCCCTCGCCTCACTCTGAGCCCAGGACCAATGGAGCCAAGGACTATGGACTGAAATCTCTGAAAACACGCCTCCCAATAAACTGTCCTTGCCCGAACTTAGTTCTATCAGGTGCTTTGCTATGATTCCAGTAAAACTGAGTAAGGCATGCAAGTGGCAATCATGCATTGTCAAATAAGGACATGTTCTTATGCATCCTTCTGCAGTCTCTTACAGACTAGAGAGAAAGGATGCCTTGCTTGCACCGCCATTCATCCATCCTGTCAAGCCACAGGGAGAGCTTGTTGCTGGTGTGTGAGACCACAGAGGTCTTTGGAGGTTACTGTGTTAGCCCCAACTGTGTGTTAGTATCACCTGTGGGGGTGAGTCAGTCAGCTTTCCGTGCCTGTAACAAGTACCCAGGACAATCAATTTATAAACAGAAAAGGTGTATTTGGCTCATGGATGTGGAGGTTTCCGTCCATAGTTGGTCATCCTGGTGCTCTGGGGACTGTGGTGAGCAGTGTAGCAATGATGGAGATTGTATGACAGAGCAAAATCATCTCACCATTGAGCACCTAAAGGGAAAAAAAGAGGCTGGAGTCCCACAGTCCCCTTCAGGGGCATGTCACTAGTGGGACTCACAAGGTCCCACCTCTTAAAAGTACTACCATTCTCTGGAGATCAATCCTCTAAGATGTGAATCTTTGAAGACTTTCCAGGTAAAAACTATAGCAGCGGCTTTTTCTAAATGCTGATCTTGCTGATCTTGAGTTCTGTTAGGCTTTGCGACTGCCCAGGGAACATAATCCAGAGCCTGGGTAGAGAGCAGATAATCTGCCAATTGTCTCATCCTGTATGCAGAAAAAAAAAGAACCTGAGGTCCTATGTGTGTGGGAGGAGGGCACACCACTTGACTTCAAACTGTGTGGGGACAATGTTTTTCAGGTTTGCAGGAGGTCTGCCTGGTTCCCACATGTAAGCATCAAGGCTACCTTGGAACAGCCCTCGGAATTCCCGTAATTACATCATAATGAGTTTCGATTTTCCCTTTGAGCTGAAGGGAGGCCTGGAATGCACCTGGCATTCCGCTGTTTTCCCTTCTATTTACCCTCGAGTCGCCTTGATTTTGTCCAGCCCTCTGCACACGGAAGGGAGGAAAGAACTGTATCTGTCATAATTTTATAGATTCCCCCCAAAAATAAAAATGGAAGCGTTCAACATTTCTTAGCTTATGTCTCAGAGACAAAAGTTTTGGCTGAATATGTTTGCAGTAACTTAGTCGAGTGCTTGAATTTTTCTAAAAAATTAGACCAGAACATTACATGATTTTTATGTTTGGCTGTACTCTTTAGTACGATATGACTGAACCCCTCAGAAGTGGTTAAATACACACAAGAGAACGTACATGCCCAAGGCAAGACAGCTTATTGAACAATAAAAATAAAAGCTAGGAGTCATGGTGCCACACCACTAGCCTAGTGACTTTCTTTTTAGACCTCACTACATTAACTAAATTGGGTCTCTCTGGTAGGGAGGCCTCCGCTAATATACTCCGAAGAGAAGCTTCTAACATTGTTTAAGTGCTCCTTGAGTTTTGTCCATGTGGTTTCTGGTTTCTTCCTGTCCATATGAACCGTACTCGCTCTTTTCGTTAACAAGGAAATGAGAGTTTATAATCTGCCATGCTTCACTCTGCAGCAGTCAAGGCCTCTGGCTGTGGCCCCTCTTTCCTCATAATTCAGGCCCTTCCTGAGTCACCACAGTTCTTACAATCTGAACCTGGGGTTCACTGCTATCAAAGAAGTGGGGAGAGACAGAGAGAGCCAGGGCAAGGGAAGGGGAGACGAGCCAGAAAGACCCTGCTCCCTTCCTGCTCCCTTGTGTTGCTTTCTTTCCCAGGCCAACTGAATCTGTGCCTGAACAGAAACACTTTCTGAGAAGTGATCAGCATCCTTGTCCTCCTTCCTGGACCAACTTTGGCAGATGCTGGCCGGAAACAGGCATCCTCTTCTCTTTACGGGAATGGCAACCTTGCTGCTCTTGCTGGAATCAGCATGTCACTCCTGCCTTCCTCCTTTTTACCCATCACCCCCAGTGCCCAGGAGATGTTGATTATGATGCCTTTTGTGTGCTCTTGTCAATATTGGTCCTACTGAGGGGTTTAAGGTTGCCACCACTTAGGTCAAACACTTGCCCTGTAGTGAAGCGGTCAGTCATGCCAGAAAGACAACATGTATGGGGAGGAACTTGAGGACCGATAAGAGGATGCTTCCAGGAATCTACTTAGCGAAGAATATATTTGAAAGGGCATTTTAATTATATGTGCATGGGTGTTTTACCTGCATGTACGTCTGTGTGCTACATGGGCACAGTGCCCTCAGTGGCCAGAAGAGGGCGTCAGATCATCTGAAACTGGAGGTACAGAATGTTGGGAGCTTGCTTCCATGTTGGTACTGGGACGCAATTGCTCTTAACCACTGAGCCATCTCTCCAGCACTGAAAAATAACTCTTACACTGTCTGCATGAAAACTACACTTCTTTTAAGCAATTTAGTGCATTTTAAAATGGCATTGTAAACATACTAAGTAAATTATTCTTTTAAAGTCCGTGAGTAAGTTGCCTTCAATATTATAGAAATTTGTGTGAAGTCCCATAATCCATTGTGACTTTTACATTTTATGATTCTTTGAGCTCAGTGCAATCTAACATATATCTAAAGAAAAAAGATTGAAAAATAAAACTAGTATCAATAAAGAGCCAGGGTCTAAAACTAAGTAAAATTTAAATAAGTTTGGGCTTTATATAGCAAATCTCAAAATATTAAAATTTGGGCTGGAGACATGGCTCAGCAGTTAAGAACATGTGCTGCTCTTGCAGAGGACCTGAGTTTGGCTCCCAGGACCCATTCTGGGTGTCTGACAACTGCCTGTTACACCCGTTCCAAGGGATCCAACACCCTTATCAGACCGTCAAGGACATCTACACTCACAACCAAGTACCTGTACTTACATGTGCACATGCTCGCACACACACACAAACACGTTAAAAATAAGACAAATCTTCCTTTTCAAATGATTCCTTTATCCATCTTAATTTATGTAAGTGAGTAATTTTGTGCGCATGTCTGTCTGTATACCACATGTGCAGTGCTCAGAGAGGCCAGAACAGGGAATCAGATCCTCTGGAACTGAAGTCAGAGAGGGTTGTGAGTGGTCATCAAGTCCTCTGCAAGAACAACAAGCAAGAAATATATATATATTATATATATAAATATATATATATATAAATTGTCAGATTGTCTTATCCCAGTCCCTGCCCCACCCCTGCTCTGTCCCCACTTCTCTGTTTCTGTTCAGGAAAAGGCAGGCCCCCCATGGATAGCAACAAAACATGGCACATCAAGTAGCAGTGAGACCGAGCCCCTCCCCATGTATTGAGGCTGGGAAAGATACCCCAGTATGAGGAGTAGGGTCCCAAAAGTAAAAGAGTCAGAGACAGCCCCTACTCCCACTGTTAAGAGTCCCGCAAGAAGACCAAGATACGCAAACGTAACATATATGTAGAGTTCCCAGGTTAGTCCCATGCAAGCTCCCTGATTATTGGTTCAGTCTCTGTGAGCCGCTATGAGCTCAGGTTAGTTGATTCTGTGGGATTTCTTGTGGTGTCCTTGACTCCCCTCCTAGAATCCTTCCTCCCCCTTCTGCAGGATTCCCTGAGCTCTGCCTAATGTTTGGTTGTGGATCTACATCTCTCTCTTTCCATCAGTTGCTGGACGAAGCCTCTCTGATGACAACTAGTCTAGGCACCAATCTATGAATACATGATATCACTATGATATCACTAGGTGTCATTACTTTGACATTTTTTTTCCTGTCAGTTGTGTTTGGTTCTATCCTAGGTGTCATCCAGCCTAGGTGCTCCAGGCAGTGCTGGGGTAGGCTTATTCTCTTATATCCCATGGGCCACACAGATTAGTGCCCCAATCCCTCCACTGGAAGTCTTGCCTGCTCACAGGAAATGGCCAATTCAGGCTACAGTCTGCTGCTGTAGGAGTCTTTGCCACAGTCATCTTTGTAGACTTCTGTAAGATTCCCTCATGTCTGGTTTCTACCTGACCCTAAAATGCCCCCTTTTCCAGTAGTCTCTTTCAGTGCTCTCCCCTTTATCCCCCACCCAAGTCTGATCACTCATGTTCTTGTCCCCACACGCCCACAGTCCACTTAAAAAATCTCTATTTCTCCTTCTCAGGGAGATCTGGGTGCCTCCCCCCAAATTCTTCTAAAATAAAACAAATCTTAAAAGATTAAACTTTTAAGTCCCAGTATGGACCCTTTGAAAAGTTCTAGAAAGGCTGAAAGTAAATGAGAAGTGCTACCAAATTCAACATATATGGTAAAGTCATAGAATTAGTAATAGCTAATGATACAAATGAATCTAAGAAAAAATTTTAGTAAGTTGGTGAGTGGGTCGTCGTCATGGAGATCTTTGGGGTTGGTTGGCACAAGAGGCTAGCGTGTATCCTCACCCAACTTTACTCTGTCCTCGCTGTTTCTTTACTCATCTGGCAAGAACTCTCAGACATCTTGCTCTCTCTGAGCCCCAGATACTTCATCTGCAGAGTGAAGGGTTGGCCTGGAAAGTTTCCAAGTCCCTTCGTCCTTGGCCATTCTAAGAAACCATCTTCTGGAGCTGCTGGGAGAAACAGAATACAGGGGCCGATGTCACCAGTAGCTCTGGGGCTCTGGAAAGAAACCTCAGGGCCTCACTCCTTAATGAAGGTTCCTTATCTGAACTGGGGCTTCCATTGTCCATGTTTCTTTCTTGTACAAGCACCAAGGGATGTGAAATCCACCATGACTCAGAGGGGTCCGTGTTCATCAGGAGGGTGTCTTGGAGGTGAACCTTCTCCAAGACTTAGGATAGAAGTCGGGACTAACACTACGTTAGCCATTTGGGTGCTGGCTGAAATCAATCGGAATGGCCTTCACCCAGGAACAGCCAGTAGAGCCTGCAACCTGTATGAAGTTATGTGCGATGGTCAGAATGGAGGAGCTCCCTCCCATCTTCCCCACCATCCCTCCTGACAGCTTGCTTGACAACTGTCCTACCTGTGGGCTTGTTCTGTGATAAGACACTTCACTTGAGTTTTAGCAGATTAGATGCATTATTTTGTGTTGCTAAGTGCTGCAATTGATTTACTTCCTATCTATTTTTTGTTATTGTTTAAGCAAGGTCTCTCTATGTATCCTTGGCTGGCCTCACATACAAGGAGGCCACTCACACACAGCACACATGCAGAAGACAGCTCTCACGCAGCACACACAGGCAGGCATCTCACACACAGCATGCTCAGGCAGGCAGTTCACACACAGCACACACGCATGAGACAGCTCTCATGCAGCACACATGCAGGAGACAGCTCTCATGCAGCACACATGCAGGAGGCAGCTCTCATGCAGCACACACAAGCAGGCATCTCACACACAGAACACACGTAGGAGACAACTCCCACACAGGACACACAGGTAGGCAGCTCCCACACAACACACACAGGCAGGCTTCTCACACACAGCACATACAGGCAGGCATCTAACACAGCACACACAGGCAGGCCTGCATTTCCTCATACTACATTCTTTTACCATGCCTATCCACCTCACATGAAGCCAGACACCAAGTATGGCCCATGAGACACCAGCATTGCCTGCTCATAGATCCCTGACTTCAGCCTTGTCTGTATTATTTCCTGCCCTTATGTCCAAACATGATGACATCCTTCTTAGATTTTTCGGTGGGAGCAAGCATTTCCTCGAAATCCCACCCCACCCCAAGCAGACTCTGGGCAATACTGGGTCATGGGACTACTCCTGGGTCAATCCCTGGGCATTACTGGAGCATGGACTACTCCTGGGCCAATCACCGGGCATTACTGGAGCATGGACTACTCTTGGGCCAATCACCGGGCATTACTGGAGCATGGACTACTCTTGGGCCAATCACCAGGCATTACTGGAGCATGGACTACTCCTGGGCCAGTCACTGGCTAGGGCAATGAGATCACCACAACAGGTTTCCAGCTAGACTTTGCAGTGTCCTGGAGTTGTGGCCACCTTATGTGAGGGACATGATGGGCCACCCACTCCACTGAGTGTGCAAAGGCAGCTGTGTGAGCCCAAGGGTATTCTATTAAGTCAGACAATGAAGAGATTGAAAAAAGTATTGTTTTCCTTTATCACACATTTATTTACTTTTTGCTTTTGTAAAAGTGTGTTCATAGGCTTGTTCATGTTTAAATCAAGTGATAAATAGTTTTAAGATTTTTTTCTCAGATTTGGAGGCAAATAGAGAAAATATGATCAAATCCAAATGCCCACAAGTTCTTTGGGTTCCTAGGAATTTCCACCAGTGTACAGGGGTCCTGATATTGCAAGCTGTGAGAACCTCTGCTCACATTAGTAGTGTCCACCCACTGGTCTGAGGGCTATTTCTCCTGGGGGTGTCAAAGTTTGAAGGAGGCATCAATGTCTGCTGAGGGTTCTGTTCGGAGATCATAGGGGCAGCTTGACAGCTGGACATGGTGGTGCAAGCCTTTGATTGCAGCACCTAACAGGCAGAGGTAGGTAGATCTCTATGAATTTAAGGCCATCTTGGTCTACCCAGTAAGTTCCAAGCCAGTCAGGGCTACATAATGAGACCCCATCTCAAACGAAAGAGGGGGAGGAATAACTGTGAGGATGAAGCCAGCAGCACTCACTGCAGCTTGTAATTTCTTTGTAACTGCACTGAGAAATGAAGTGGTTTAGCAAGTTCGCACACAAGCTTTTTTGAAGTCAGAGCTAGAAATCTGGCCCCCTGATCCTCGTTCACTGAGTCAGGCTTCCGGCACTTTCTGCAAAGCTGCATTGCTTTCTTGTAAAAGAGCTGAGAGAAGTTGAGAAATTCTGGTGGAGATGGAGAAGTCACACATGCTCATCAATGCTGGCCAAAGGACAACTGGAATAATCCTTCCAGAAAGCTCTTTGGCAGGATGAACCAGGAGCTTTGAAAATGCCACATCCTTCAGCCCAGTAATTCTGTTCCTAGGAAGTCACACGAAGGATGCAATTACATATGTCAGGAGAGTCTGTGGAGGAAAATGGTCACCAAAATGTTATCTTTAATAAAGATTGGAAACATCTTTATTAAATACAGGCATCCGATGACATGAGCCTGGTTAAACAGCCTCAGACATGGTTCTGAGGCTTGACTGTGACTTTCCTTTGAAGAGCGAATGTAGGGAATATTCATGTACCAAGCATGAGTGTCTTACCACAAGAATGTATTCTTCTGTTAATCAGAAAAATGATCAAGATAAACAATAATTATTACTGAAAAAAATCTACTGGCTTGGTTTGATGATTAGTGTTCACTGTCAAGCTGTAAAATCACTCAGAAGAAGGTGGGAGGAAAGACCTACCCTGAATATGGGTGGCGTCATCCAGCGGGATGGAGGCCCAAATGGAATGGGTGGGGGAGAAAGGCTGTGAGAAGAAAGCCCATTCTCTTCCTCTGCTTCCTTCCCACCGGCCACAATGGGACTTGCTTCACCATGCCCTCCCCACCATGATGGACCAGGTTTAGCTGCATGCACCTATAACCCCAGCACTGTGGGATGAGGCAGGGCCTGAGATGGGTGGATCCAGTAGGTCACAGGCCAGTGAGTCTAGCCCCAGGTTCAGGGAGAGCTGGAGAAATGGTTCTGTGGCTTAGAGCACTTGCAGAAGACCAAAGTCCAACTTTCAGCACCCATCTGATGGCTCACATTCATCTATAATTCCAGTTTCAGGGGATCCAATGCCCTCTTCTGACCTTCTCAGGTACCAGGCATATACATGGTACACAGACATACATGCAGGCAAAACATTCATACATATGAAATAGTAAAATAAAATATAAATATATAAATAATAAGATAGAGAACAATGGAGGGCTCAAGCCTCACATGCACACACCGTGGGTACACATGTGCTCACCCATGAATACATACACACACATACACAACCCTAAATGCCAATACAGAATTAATGAGGAGACCCTCAACAAAACCTTCGGCAGCTTCCCTAAAGGCAAGTTTGTGGTCCCTGCCCCTTAGCCTCAGGGCCAGGTCCTATTCCACATCTCACTTGAGACTGTCACACAGGAGCCTCAAGAACTGGGACCATTCTGCCGCCCTCTTCCTGGGTCCCTACCTCCCAGCTGCTGGAGGCCTTTGTGAAAGTGATATCATACAGTGATCCAGCCACCATCTCCACAGCGATGTCCAGGGATGACAGAAAGAAATGTATTCTCTGGGCCTGTTTTCACGTTATCTAAAATATGGCTGAGGTCTTTCCCTTTTCTTTATTCTTTTTTTTTCTTGTCATAACCTTGTCATTGCCTTGAACCCAAGGCAATACTCTTGCCCCAACCTCTAGAGTCCTGCGATTACAGGAATGAGCCACCAGGCTGGGCTTAGACTTTTCTTAACCAAATGTACAGAAGTGCTTGGTAGTGGGAGACCTTAAAGTAGTGTATTTGTAGGGTGAGTCTTTCCCTTTGACTTTGAATTATGACTAGCATGTCAGGGTACACGCAGAAGTATAAAAAAGAACACTCAGAAGAAAGCTGTTGAGGCAGCTTAGCTATTAGGAGCACTAGTTGCTCTTACAGAGGTTCAGTTCCCATAGGCGGCCCTCGGCAGATATCACTACCCCACCAACAAGGAATTGACCACATCTGGAGGAAGAGAGTGTCTGCCAGCCTTGAGGACAGCAAGGTACACGGAGGAGAGAAGCGGACCAAGCTCATGGGGAAGGAAATTCACAGGGTCGTGCATAAGAGAACACTGGCCTCAAACCCTGGTCCTGGAGCAGAAAGTAGGCCAGTTGTAGACACAAAAGAAGGCTGTGCATGTTGGCTGCTCAGTCACATCCTTCTATGAAGAGTATAAGGATGAGCAAGCGACCATCCTGATTGCGTCAAAGACTGTCAAGCCAAGCTCCTGAAGATGCACGCTTACAGAGTCTAAATGGCCATTCTAAATCCCTAAGCTACCACAATGGGGCCATGATACTCTCTTCCTAAGCCTGGTCACCTCTGCCAATTCTCACCACACAGTTGTTTTGTGTAGATGTGTAGGGGTGTGTGTGTGTGTGTGTGTGTGTGTGTGTGTGTGTGTCGGGGGGATCATCGAGGGAAATTTGCCTTGTTACAGGGCTCAAATTATATTTTGAATGCGTTCTTTTTAATATCAGAAAGTGAACTCAGACTGATGGAGTCTCAGCAAGTTGCTGTTCCCTGCCTTCTGCTCTGGCGTCCTCTATCTCCCCTGCAGAGGAAGGCAGGAAACTAAACCCAGTGCCCTCTCCAGATACAGTCACTGGGGGCCTTAACAATGCAGGAAAGCCAAACACAGGCAGGAAAAGTTAGAGCAGGTGCGGGTTCTCACAGAGCACTCCAGGGAAAGGTGACAGATAAGATGGAGCAGTCGGTGGTTTGAAATAACCACTTTAATTATTTCAACACCCATAGCCAGATATCCTAGGTTCCATGATCAGGACCACCCCTGACCTGCTATTGCTATAAACGACATCGAATACAGACTCAAATAGACCTAAGCTCAGGTCCTGGTTCAGCGTGTGCTGTGTTTGGCCTTGGCTCATCTCTCTGAGCACCAGCCAACATAGTAAACATAGGACAACTAGTAAACATAGGACAAGAGGGAGAGAGCATTTACCCAGCCACAAGCAACCTTATGCCTGTCTGTAATGTAGTTTTATGCAGCAATCTAACCTCATTAACACTTTTGTCATGTTTTCATAATCTGTTGATTTAGATGGGGACAGGCTAGGGACACAGTCTCCTGTGCAAACACAGAGTGTCCACCAATGTCTGCAGCTGGATTCCCATTTCCTTTTCTTATATAATCTTAGTGAGAGTTAAAAATAGCATGATGTCATGCAATATCACTGTAGTTACAAAAAATACATACGTTAAATATGCCTATCTTTTCTTCTATCCATAAATACATACCTAGCTGTGTGTAGAATAATGCTCGCTCAAAAGTGAATACTTAGAAGTGTTGAGTTGGGGGTTTTGTTTGTTTGCTTGGTTATTTTACCTTTTTTCATATGTGTATGAGTATAATTTTCACATTGAAATATTCTAAAAAGAAAAAGAGACCCCAAAGGCAGTGAGTTGTGATGATTTTATTTATTTGTGATGAGTTTATTAATTAATTAATTGCAGAGAATGTGAATTATATTTGACCCTCTGCTTTTCTTCATTTTTCAGAGCTGTTCCTCTTTCGGGAGTCAGTTTAACCACGTCCTCCTGGTCTTTACTGAACACTCTAGAAGGGACCCTCCATGTCACTTTTTCCTGTGTCTACATTCTACCCCATTCTAACCTTTACCCCATGACCTTTGCCACACATTAATGGAATGATAGACTTACCTTTTTCCACTTTGAGAGCAGATATTGTGTCAGTCTTTTTCCTAATGATAATGTATCATGAAGCGCTTCTACTCAATATTAGATTGATACGCAGGCTGAAGTTGTCTCCCTCGTGAATGGGAAGATGGTTCCGTGGTTAAGAGCATTCGCTCTTCCAGAGGACTGGGATTCGAATCCCAGCACCCACATGGTGGCTAACAGCCATCTGTAACTCCAGTTCTAGGGGATCCAACACCTTCTCCAAGCTGCTGGGGCCATGCACACACATGGTGTACAGACATACATGCTGGTAAAACATCCATACACATAAAATAAAAGTAAATCAATCTTTTAAAAATGAAGTTGTCTCACTGAACACACCCTAGAGTCATACACAGTAATTGTCTTCTTTTACTCTAAACTGAATCCCTCGGCGTTGCCAGATTTAACAGGTTGCAAGGTACATAATTAAGAGGAAATAATTTTTAAATCAAAAATGTATTGTTATTGATTTTTTTAGATAGAGTCTCACAATGTAGACTAGGCTGGGCTCTAACTCACAGAGCTTAGCCTGCCTCTGCCTTCCTAGTGCTGAGATTAAAGGCATGTGCCGCCATACCCAGTCAAATGCATTTTTATTAAAAATTTTCATAAAATATATTTTGATCATATTTTTCCCTCCCCCAATTAAAATTCCATTTCCTCTTCATATTATCTGTGTCCTCTCCCTCCCTCCCCTGAACTTTCTTTCCCTCCCCTGAACTCTCCTGAGCTCTCTCTCCCTCCCTCCCCTGAGCTCTCCCTCCCTCCCCTGAGCTCTCCCTCCCTCCC
>LOJH01026806.1:10397-21039 GCA_001685095.1 Ellobius talpinus
CCATTGTCAGCCACATTCAGAGAGTCTGTTTTGGTCACGTGCTCATTCAGTCCCAGTCCAGCTGGTCTTGGTGAGCTCCCATTAGATCAGTCACACTATCTCAGTGGGTGGACGAACCCCTCGCGGTCCTGACTTCCTTGCTCATCTTCTCCCTCCTTCTGTTCTTCATCTGGACCTTGGGAGCTTAGGAGTTTTTCTTATTGCTGTGACAAGACATTGACAGAAGCACCATAGGGGAGGAAAGATTTATTGCGGCTCATGATTTAAGAGTGCCGTCCACAGACACAGGGAAAGTGGTAGGGATCCGTTTGTGGCAACAAGTTTGAAGTATCTTGGTGGATCTGGAAACAGAGCACCTATCCAAAAGTGAAGCCACATCAGAACCCTTAAAGACCTGACCGCAAAATTTGGGGGCTCATGGCCAACCATCTAAAATGTGTCAGTGGTTGGGAACCAAGAGTTCAACACATGAGGTTATATGGGATAGGTCACATTCAAACCATAAAAGGATTTGAGAGAAACCCTTTCCAGTCAGGAAGCAGAGGTTTCTAGCAAAAGCTCTGCCCCTCCTTGGAAATAGCACACACACTTACACACACATGCACATGCATGTGCGCTCACGCAAACACATACACACACACACACATACAAACACAAGTATTACTGGCCAGGTGTAGTTTTGTTTAGCACAGGTTCCATTGTGTTTTTCTTTGTAGCTGTTGTTGTTATGCTGAACTCTTTCCAACTATTCTTTGCTTATATAATCTGCAGCTAGCAGATTTCTAATTTCTAGGATATAACAATTTTCCATACAACATTTGTATTCAAAATAACCCTTGCTACACCTTTAATAAGGGGCAAGTAGGCATTCTTAAAGTATCAATATAAAAATAATCATACCAAAAACAGGGTTTTTTTTCCTCTCTTTAAAAAATTGTTCTTCAAGATAGCTCGCTATCCTTATTTAGATGTGCATGATGCATACAATTCAATGGGAAGATCTTGTTGTCTGGTCAAAATGACCTGCTTCTTTTTCATAGACACCCATCATGTTTTCATTCTTGTCTTATTTCTTGGAAACTTGTGCTAAAACTACAGAATTCATTGTTTGCTTGGGTATAACTCTCCTACTTATCAAATTCTAATTCTTTACTTTTATTTCTTTTAGTCCTATTCTGTATGTGGTATCATTGATAATGTGATTTAGGAACTTCATTTTTTAAGAGAGAAGATCTCAGACCACTAGGTAAAATTCCCAGGTCTATGATGAGACACTGTGTTAACTATGAAAACTCTATGTGATAACAATGCAGGGATATTCTCTATATAACATTCAGAGATAAATCTCTATAAATAGATTTTTAATCTATCTCTATAAATAAATAGTCTTTTAAGTGAAGGCATATAGCTTTTTTAGGCTTCTACAAAATGACCGAGTCTAGAAACATTTTCTTACATTTCACCTTAAAAGTAAAGTTGTAATATTTTTTGAAAAACATAGTTGCTCAGAGCTGGGTAGATGGCTTCATAATGGATATGCACGTGTGAGAACCTGGGTTCAGATCTTCAGGTCCCATGGGATGCTGTACATAGTATCACGTGTCTATACTTCCAATATTAATACCATGAACGGAGAGGAGAAATAAGATAATCCCTAAAAACCTTCAAGTCAGTTAGGCTGGTGGACACTGCAGAGACCAAGATACCCTGTCTCGGACAAGGTAGAAGGTAAAGACAGACAACCTTACCCACGAGTCAGGGTGTGGGTACTCCTATACTCACGCATAGAGGCGGGCTAAAATCTGAAATTCTTCTGAGTGTAGAGCAGTATTTTCTGAAAAGGCATATACATATGAATGTACATCCATGTAAAAAAGCAGTCATATTGTCCCCTATGCATTATTGTCAAGGGTGACAAATATCAAATGTTTAGGTAAGTATATGAGCACTAAGAATAAAATAGTAAATGCAAAAATAGTTACTGCCTGCTGCCTTTTTGCAGCTTTCCAGAGAAAAATCGTATCAATTTAAATCAAGTAATTTTGAACCCTGTCATTTTGCAACAGAGAAGAAAATTTGAGAAAACTGAACATGCTGCTTTCAGGAAGTTATGGATCTGTGTCCATAAATAAAATAAGTAGAGACTTTCCAAAGAAAAATAGACCACTCCCGAACTCAACACAAGGGGAGTCTTCCAATCCACCTCCTTCAAATAGAAAAGATAATGTTTTTAAAGGCTCTAAAAATATTCCTTGCGGCAGTTCCACCTACTGAATCCAATTAGCAATTTTATCACCTCATTTTATTAACATCTATTAATCTTGAAAAGCATATTAGTGGCATTCTATTGATCGCTCTCTGGTCTTTATTTATAAATGAGAAAGCTTCTTGTTGCTGTTCATTAATGTGAAAGGAGAAGAGATTCAAGGCAACACATTTAGCATAGAGAACTTATAAACCTCCACCTGAAGAAGCCGTTCCAGAAGAGCAGCTGCATCCCGAGTACATGGGCAAACCATGCTGCCTTATACACCACCCATCACTAGAGCTGATGCTAATTGTAATGCACCTTTATCAGAATTGCACTTTCCCTTAAAGTTAATTTCTGATTTATGTCATTTTCCAAAAAGGAATTCTGAAGACCAAGAGCTTATTCCATTTCATTCCTGCTAACGGGAAGCTAACATGATTGAATATCATTCTGTTCTTGTATTCTGATATCAAGTTCAATATTTCAAGACTCTGTTTACTGAGTCATCCATTCACCCCATACCCTGAAGCCCAGACTTCCTGTAATAGCTCCAAGAACCAGTGAGTCAAGATCAACAGGTCTTGACCCAAATAATATTTACAGAAAACACCACAAGCATTTGTCCCCAGAGACGATACCCTTTGACACGGCCAATAGAAATATGTGTGCTGCATTGGAAAGTGTGTTTATAATGTGCTCAATAAACAGTACATTTCCAAAATGGGAGCAAAATTAAATTTCAGGTTTTTTATTTGATTATGAGTCTCCAGTGAATAATTCAATGGTTGTATCTTACATGTCAATTCCTAGTTAATCCTTGGGACAGAAGCAGAAACTGAAGGAGCCATGTTGTTCTAAAGAAACCAGCCCTTTATGCTTCTACAGAAAAACCCTACTGTATGTTTTTACTGCACATAATTATAACAAACTAACCCATAGCATGAAGGCTTTGCACTTTTTCCTCTATCTTTCTCTATGTGCTTGCACAAGGCCCCCATACCCACCTGTCCTTCCTCTCCCTTTCATCTCCCCTCCCTGCTTGGCTCCATCTCCTACTCTATTTATAACTATTTATAACTATTTCATGCTTGACTTTATGAAAGTGTTTTCCTAGATAATTCACACCCTTTGGGGAAAGGAAGAAAACTTAGCAAAATGCCAAGTTCTTTACTAAGACATTTACAGAAGAAAATCTAATAATTTCCTATAGCCTTTCTACCCAGCATGGTATGGAAATGTATTTGGTAGTTTAATTTTCTTTTCCTTCTCTTTGCTAGAATTATTTATTGCTGAAAATTGAGAAGCTGTATTATTGTTATTATTGATTTTGATTGGTCTAAAATTTCAGTTAGATAGGAAAGTTAAAGAAGAAAAAAATCTCTCCAAGTTTAGACGTGGTTCAGAAAAGCAGCAGAGGGATTTGAGAACAGATCTAATGAGAAAGGAAAATGTTTTAGTATTTTCAACAGACCAGTGTAAAATCAGCGAAAAACAGGAAATCTCAGAAGGAAACAGCAGCAAAGCAAAAAGGGTTTACAACGGATACAGAGTCATTTGGAGAGCTGTACTGGGACAGATCTGGGTGATTTTCTTTTCTTTTTCTTTTTTCTTTTTTTTTAATCTGAGGCTCTAATGAAAAGACCAGAATGACGCCTCTGTGGGAATCGAACTTTTTCCATCACAACAAACTGGACTTCCTTTCCTGGATAACTTCATGAAAGGACATAGGAATCAGAATGAGTGGCATGAAATTGGTACCATCACGTTTCCAGAACTAACAGTCTGTGACTGCAGCTATAGGACATCATACTGCTGTAATCCATGAACAGGTAGGTTACAGTCTCCATCTGCAAAGATGCTTCTGCCATCAGCTCCACAGCCATGGCTATTGCCGACAGTCATATCAGGCATGATCAGGCAGCATGGTGTCCTGGAGGGAGATACAAGGGACACAGGCAGGCTTTAACTTCTCTACTCAGCCATGTACCAGACACAATGAAAGGAAACTTGATAAACTCCTTTTCACATTTTCTTCAACTTTCGATTGGAAATGATATAGCCATCTCTAATGCCTCACTGAAGTGTTATGAATATCAACTAAAACAAAAAAGTAAAAACTTCACCTTAAGATAGATAAAGCAATAAGCAAACAACAAAAGCAGCACCCAGATTAAAAAAATTACAATCATTAATCCCTAACAGAAGAATCTATCCTCCTTACAGGTGAACCCTGCAACAGGCTATCCCTAAACATACACACACATGCACACAGAGCACTAAATGGACTCATGATGCATGTGTATGTAAATGGGTGCATGCATGTGCATGCGTGTGTGTGTGTGTGAAAATAATAATAATTAAAGAGGAAGACGCCATGAAGTTGATGAGTGTGGACAAGGGAGAACATGATAAAATGATATAGATACAGTACCGTGCATGAAGTTCTCAAAAACAGAATAAATTTTTAGAACAGCAAATTGAGATGATTTATATAAAAAAAATCTCTTTTGTTTCTGTTCTGTCAAAAGTAAAAAGTCTATTGAAAATATTTTCATGTTCAATAGTTGGGAGACTATGGGAATAAGTTCAAATTAAGAGGCAAGTTCTAAATTCTCTTCATGTGTATTTCAGTGGTTATGATAATTATAATTTTAGTACCATCTGAAGAAATAAAGGCTGTGGTATCCATTATACAATTAGGTCACAACAGTGCACACAGTGGACTTATTGGGAAAATCCATCTGACTTTCAACAAGTTGAGAAAGAAAGACTTTGATGAGTTCTCTAAGCATGGTCTTAGATGAGAAGACTGTGAATTTGGTACCTCCAGAGGTAAACAGCCCAGACAAATAATTCACACCAACCCAATTCACAAATTCAATGTTAATAATTAAAGAACTAGGCATACATCCATAATTCCAGTTCTTAAGAGATGAAAGCAAGGGGATCAGGAATTCAAGACCAGCCCCAGCTACAAAATATTCCATCCTAAAAAAAAAAAAGCAAAAACAAGTGTAGAATGTCAAAATACTCACCAAGTATCAAATGTAACCAGCTACACTGGTAAGCCTGGAGGCCCATCAATGACTCAGTAGAAACGGAATCAGAGTTGATCACGGGACCTGGGCTGCTGTGGCAAAGTGACTGGAGTTCTATGGGGTGGCTCCTATGCTCAGGCAGGTTCTGGGGCTCACAGTTTAGGGGAAACAGCCTCAGGACAGACAGACAGACTTAGAAAGTCCGTCTGTGACCTCTCACTTTGTTGATCAATCCACTTTCAAATAGACAGTTTTCTTTTGCCGTATGAATATTTATCTTCATATTTGGCCTGGGAGACAGGACTATCTTTTCAGTAAGAATTTTGGTTTTGATATACCCTTTCTTCCATAGAAACCAATGGAGATAAATCCTTCTATTTTTTGATATTCTTCTGCTGTACTCCACTCGAAGTAACATGTCATCAAGTTCTCCCCATGGCTCTTAAGTTTGCTATATATGCCATAACTTCTGGATTTTTGAGCACGGCATGGGTACCAGTGTTTTCACCTTGCCTAATCATGCTACTGTACCTCAACAATGCTTTCAAAGTCCCCTTAGCCCACTTATGCAGGCCTGGACTGGCACGCATGTCCCTGCCACACAGTCTTCCTTTACCATCAGTTATTCTGAAGGGTTTAAGTGCTTTTGTGGGATCATTTTCCCAACTTAGTAAAATGGACCACAGCATTCTCTCCTCTTTTTGCAAGAGTGACTGTGTTGATATCATTCACTGGCGTTCAATGAGCCATCAATAGCTGTGAAACCTCCTTTTGGCTAGGAGGATTTTACTTCCTCAAATTAAGTAAAGCTGTACATTATCAAATAGAAAGACGGTTTTGCTACCCACTGTGATATTTTTGATTCAAGGAATGGCTCCAGCCCCAGTCCCCATGGGCTACGTTCGTAATTGCAGCTGGCATTTCCAAGAGCTTACAATGTACTAGGCAGTACATGAATCACACAATGGTGTTATGATGTGTGTGGATTTAATTGCCCCCCATTTTACAGTTTCAGGGCCTTGTGATAAGAACAGACAGATGGCAGGAGGTACAGCCAGGACGTAATGCAGCAGAGGAAATCTGAAACAATCTGAGGCCAAAGGAGTAGTCCATTACCAAAGCCTTTGTTTTGTCCACAGCTCTTGTCTCAACTGTAAACCAGTATCTACTCCAAAAGTGGGTCTAGGTATTACACACTGGCTGAGCATCTTAGGAAGACAGGGGATGGGAGAGTCAGGAAGTGTAAAATCATAGAGTTTATTAGCACAGGAAGTATGGCAGGCCTGCCCTGAATCTGTTACTGTTCCCAGCAGTGTTCTAAGCTGTGACAGAGTCCACTGTTCAGTGCTCGGGGTGATAACTGAGCCACATAACTCAGTGTTAAGGTTGGAACCAACCAAAACAAAGAGATGTTGTGTACAAAGCTAGAATTTTTAAAAATGACCTTACGTTTTTCAAAGTTTCATTACCTTCTCACAATGACCAGAATATTACACATGTATTGTCTGCATATATTCACATTTCACTTTGAGCCCTTGTAGTAAGTGATAAGGGGTACCACTGAGAGCCATAAAGAGAGACACTTTTGCCTCACCCTTATACTCATAGGGTTAAAGAGAGCCTCTTTTCTCTTTCCGAATAAAAGAAAAAAAAAAGGCTGCCCTCATAAACTGGCCACAATCCCTGGAGGTATCATGGTTTCTTCATTCACACTCAGACTGAGAAAGCTGGAGTGAAGACCACTGCCAGCCTTCATGCGGACTTGGCCAACCATAATATCTAAACACAGCCACTGCTCCCCGTGCCCTTCTGTCCACTGAAAAACATATATTTGGCATCTACCATGTGTTGGCCACTTTGCTGTCAACCCTTACTGTTTCACACTTTATAATTACACACAAGCACGAGAAGTTATTTAAAAACCAATTTTTAAATCTGGTATAAAAGTTTTAGAGCCTTGCTTAATATGTAATATGAAATACCACTGAGTCAAATGGGTGCTGTGATGTGTAATTTGAACAAAGGAAGCATGCCTTTTAGAGTCAAAAGCACTCAACCTTTAAAAATCGTTGCTAGCTCTCCCTCCCTCTTCTGTTGTTCCCCCAAATCTATCTCCAAGATCCCTCTCATGCCCTACCTGCAAACACAAACTTCATCATAAATGGATCTGTAGAGCTGCCACCACACAGTTACTACATCTTTAAGATCTAATCTCTCTACTGCACCTCATACTTACAAAGATCCCCTCACTCTGATGAATACTGCTCCACATCTCTCATACTGGATCGCCCAAGAAACTCTTTCCTGGGGGAGGCAACACAACTGCTCCTTTTTCTCAATGAGGCAGCAGAGAACATGAGATCGCCTAGCTCATTAGGGTGTCGATACAGCTGAGCCACATGCTCCCTCTCGAGCTGTTAACTTAAAAACTCTTAAGGAATGTCACAATGACAACTTTTCCCTGGCGCTCCTGGCGACAGTACTTCTGACCTAAGACAACTGAGACACACAGATGTAGAACTCGTCTGCTCATTAGCTTAATGAGGACGGAGTCAGGCAAAGAGTTAATTTGGCTAATTTAATCAGCATGCCCTTAGATGTGTCTACTGGGAGAACACCAAAGTGGCAGAGACAAACACAGAAACACACAGAGGGAAGGGATGTACTGAGCTGTGCTCATGATTAGGGCCAAGTCACAGTTTGAGAACATTAGAGCAACAAAGCTGGAAAGACACTTAATGATTGCTTAACCCAAGCACGTTATTTTATAAGGCCTAATGAGGTTAGGAAATAATAAACATGAAATTTATCATGAAAAGTGAAATACATGGGAAACATTTTATGGATTGCAAATTGCTGTGGTGCATGTGTATACATATGAGACTAGAGTCAGATGTTTCCCCAAACAATATCAAGAAGAATTTAAGCAATTGAATGCATCCTTATATGTGTTCATAGAACAAATACACTATATTTCTTTGACTCCTTATTCTCCCTGATAAAACTTGATTTTTAGCTGTATGGATACATGTTAAATTCTATCATTTGTTAAGGATACAGAAAGAAATTATTATTTTAAAAATTTCTCCAAGAGTTTATATTCTTAAAAACACTAGGAAAATAAAACCCTGGTGAGTTTTATTTAATGACAAATGTAAATTTCTATTTTACCAAATTTAGGGGCTTTTAGTAAATAGTTGCCTTTTGTGATATGATTTTGATGAATGGTTTTCAATTTCTTTAAAGTTCCAACTTAAAACGAATATCATCAAGTATCTATTTCATGCGGGCAGAGCTTCTGACAGCATGCCTTGATCTTACAATTAGAGATTAAGCCACAATTACTCATCAGATTCAGTAATTCTAAAAGAGTTGATTGAGGGTTTTTCTGGACAATGGAATGTCATTTGCATTGATTATTTCATTATATTAATTTTCTCATCACTCACATTTTTTTGCTTTTTTCATTTGAATACTATTAAGGATGCTTTTACCATAGACTCAGGCTTAAGAGGATGAAAAAGAAAATGAATAGGTTTTTTCTTTGTTACTATTAAAGAGAAAAGAAAGAAAAGAAGAGCTTGGGGGAAAACTAAGCCTCATATCCTATAAATTTGTCCTGTTCCTTTTTATCCTTGGTGACAGTTCACAGAATTAAAACAGCATGAGGAAATACATATTTTGAGGGTGAGTCTTTCAAGAAATTGATCTTTTATAATGTCCTTTCTGCTTGAATGAGATCATTTCTGTCCTATCCATCAGGACATACAGTATGTAATGTTCCCTTTCTATATGTTTTCCTTCAAAGATGTTTTCTTATGCTTAGCAAATTAGTAGTGGAGATCTGGTTATATATAGTAAATCTAAAGTTTATATTACTATACAATAGACAGATGTCTAATTAATTAGCTAATTAATTAATGGGACCAAAATACAGGTACTATAAAGTAGAAAATCCACATTTTATGAGAGAAAAGGGAATAATTCCATTTATATGTGAGTGTAGTCAGGCAAGACATCTCTGAGATGGCAAAAAGAAGTACAAGTTAGGCTTTCTTGTGGGGGAGAGTGATATTTGAAAGGTACTGAAGCAGGGAAGACTTTGGTGGGTTCAAGGGCTTTCAATAAGGCCAATGCAGTTAGAGTAAAGTAAACTTGTAGAAGAGAAGGGCAGAGTCTGTATGGGCAAGGGTTGAAGGGTGAATGAGGAAGGGATGGAGAAAGCTGGAGGTTGGTCAGAGCCCATGGGGGAAAGGGTTGAAGGGTGAATGATGAAGCTGCTGTGAAACCCTGATGACTTTGACAGCAGATATTATTCTACTCCCTCCCAAACACCAGATATAAAGTAGCACATGAAAACTGATTTTTTAATTAAAGTCACAAATCTCCAAAAGCAAACAGAGACTCTGAGGCAACAGTGACATTATGAGAACTTGGAAAGCACGTAAGAGTGGTAACTGATTTATCTAATGTGAGGACGATTGCAGTCAAGCTGAAAAGTTATCCAAGTCACCAAACTACCCATGAAAGCCAACTGAAGATGAGTCTCAAAACGAAGGGATTGACTGAACATCCATTTAAGCAACAACTGGACAACATCCACCAGGCAGAGATCCAGTATTGGGAAGAACTGTTAATAAAACTGTTGGAAATACCAAAGAAAGGTGGATCAGCATAAAACATGGCTACTCAGGAGGTTTGTGGTTGGCTTTCAAAGTCTCTGTGGTACAAGAACTACAGAGAGGTCCATGGCTAACTGAAGCATCAGGGCAGGGAATTCAGAAGAAATCATCCTGAGGCTGATGTGAAATCTCATGTTTGTTCAAGTCCACAAAATTGATGATGACATCTGCCAAAGAATAGTACCATGGTTTTTGCCTTCTGTATGCACCCCAGATTTTATAGGAATGTCTTTCATTTGCAGATTTAGTTTAGAGAGTGACCAGAAAATAAGTGTGGGCATGTGGTGCCTGGGATTCTAAATCTGTGATGGAGAGCAAGCCTAGGAGAGGGATGATGACAGAGAGCAAATGAGTGATGGGGCTGATTTGCCATCCATCACTCTTGCAGAGTCCATCTCCAAGTTCTCACTCCCATTTTGTGTAAACTGGCAATGGACAGGCAGAAAATGAGGTGAAGAACAGCTGGTTTCTGGGCAAGAAAATTAGATTCAGTTGATATCTAGGATACCATTCCTTTAAAAAAAAAGATCAAAGAGAAAATTAGCATTCTACGTGTTGATACCATAGCCTTATCCTCCCACTCAACTTTCACAAGAGTGGGAGCCAAATATATTATCAATGATGATAGATAGATAGATGATAGATAGATAGATAGATAGATAGATAGATAG
>LOJH01026807.1:8080-18272 GCA_001685095.1 Ellobius talpinus
TCTGAGCTACCCTGAGTTATCCCCAGCACTCTCCTCTGTACTCTGAGCTACCCTAAGTTATCCCCAGCACTCTCCTCTGTTTTCTTATCATTTATATGTGTATTTTATTTTATATACATATGCAAAAAATGTAGATTTGTTCTTAAGCATAAATGTTTTCATATTTAATGAATAGATTTATAACTTGTTCCCTTTGAGACAAGTTCTTTTGATATTGGTGTACACAGATATTGTGTTGATCAGCTCCTAATAATGAGTTGCAGACAGGTGGAGATATCTGTATCGTTCTCTGGAAGATCATTAAACACTATGACTGAAGGGTAGCCTGGCTGGTGTGGCAGGGTGTCAGCACAGAAGGGCAGCTTGATCTTTTAGTTCAGTTCTTTCAGATTGCTAAGAGTCAGGCTCAGGTGTAGGAGAGCTCAGGCAAGCAGTAACAAGGGAGGATTCTTCTGTATTAACATCTTCCTAGTCTGGCCTTATGGAAGAGTGGGGACCACTCAGTGACCATGGGAAATGGCAGCCACTCTGGCTGTGTAAGCAGCCTGCTGTCCCTGCAGAAGGGACTTTAGTTACAGCTTATCTCCTTCCTCTGCTCTGCTCTCTACTTTCACTGCTTTCTGCCCTCCTAGTTGGTGATCAAAGTTCTCTAAGAGAACTTGGCTCTGTACAAAACAGAGCTCACCTCTGAAACCACTGGGTTAGTCAGACCCTTGACCTTTGCTCTAATCAGTCATATCCAAGGTAGCCCGATCATAAAATTCAGCGTCTGGCCAATTTTGCAGGTATCAGCAGAAAGCAGGTTTCTTCAGAAGAGGCCCATGGACTTGGCAGGCACTGAGAATATTATGAATGTCTCTCCAGTCCATCCACTTCAGCAGGGTTTTAGGAGGCTGAATTAGTTTGCTGAGACCACTGTAACAAAATTTCACAGACATAGGGGCTTAAGAACCACATATTGGAAGGCTGGGGATGTAGCTCAATTGATAAAGTGTTCACTATCTCATATGAAAGCGTGAGTTTGATCCTTAGCACTGTATAAACCAAGAGTGGTTTATTCCAGTAATTCCAGCACTTGGGAGTTGGAGGCAGGAAGATCAGATGTTAAAGATAATCTCCGGCAATACAGGAAGTTTGAGGCCAGCTTGGACTATATGAGATAAGGAAGAAGAAGGAGAAGGATGGGAGGAGAGGAGGAAGGGGGGAGGAGGGAAGGGGAGGAAGAGGAGGAGGGGGAGGAAGAGGAGAACAAAAAGAACCAGGATTTTAGTTTTGAATAGTTCTAGAGCCTAGAAGTTCAAAATCAAGGGGACAGCAAGGCTCTTTCTTCTGAGGCCAGTTGTAGCTGGAGGACTATCTTCTCCATGAGCTTCACATGGGCTTCCTGTGTGTCTGTATCCAAGTGTCTCCCTTTTATAAGAATATGAGTCAGGTTGGTTTAGGGCTTGTTAGGGTTATCATTGTTGTGATGAAACACCATGACCAAAATCAAGTTGGGGAAGAAATAGTTTATTTGTCTTATACTTCCACATTGTAGTCCATCACTGAGGGAAGTCAGGGCAGGGGTTCAAACAGGACAGGAACTTGGAGGCAGGCGCTGATACAGAGGCTGCGAAGGGATGCTGCTTCCTGACTTGCTCCTTACTGCTTGCTCAGCTTGATTTCTTATAGAATCCAAGGTGCAGGGGTGGCACCATTCCAATCAATCATTAATTAAGAAATATCCTACAGGCTCACTTATAGCCACATCTTATGGAAGCATTTTTCTCAATTGAGGATCCCTCCTCTCTAATGACTCCAGCTTGTGTCAAGTTGATATAAAACTAGCCAGCATAGGACCTATTCTAATCTCATTTTAACTCACTCACCTATTTAAAGACTCCATATACGGTCACATTATGATGTACTGGGGGCCAGAGAATCAATCCTATGGCTTTCTGGAACCCATAAAAGAAGATAATCAACATGTTACCTCTTCAGCTCCCTCACACATGAAGAGGCCCTGGACTTGTGGTGGATGTGGTGGCCTGGATTGGTGGAGGCCACTCGTTTGTTCCCCAGCTGCTCAGACCCAATAATCACACAGAAGCTGTATTAATTAAAACACAGCTTGGCCAATCACTTAGGCATATTGCTAGCTAGTACTCATATCTTAAAGTAACCCATTTCAATGAATCTGTGTATTGCCACTTGGTTGTGGCTGTCCAGCATTCGTCTCCTGCGGTGGCTACATGGTGTTTCTTAGACTCTGCCTACTTTCTCCTACTCTATCTGCTTGGAATTCCCAACTTGCCCTATTCTGTGTTGCAATAGGCCCAAAGCAGCTCCTTTATTCGTCAATGGTATTCACAGCATACAGAGGGGAATCCCACACCAGGCCTGGACCTGTATTTCCTGCTTTTGACACTGGGCATGGTAAAGTGGATCAGAAGGGCCCTAGGTAGTCCTTAAATGTTGTCCATGAGCAGAGGGGGTGGAGAGGCTCTTGGACAACCATGTAGGATAACTATCATTGTCACCTTTGAGACACTACAGAGGTAGCTGTGAGGTGACTGGTGTGTTGGGGAGATAGGGGTACGTAGTAAAGGGAAAGAGCCTGGGGAGGGTGATAAGACTGGGAAGGCTGAGCCAGTGCAGTGAGTGCTGATCTGAGTGGGATTATGGATTCAGTTCACTGCAGAGAAGCTTGTGTGACCTAGAGGTCTACTCTAAGCATGCCCCTGGGGATCACTAAGACGGTGAGGGAAGTCGATGTTCTCCAATCTCCGATCCGTGGAAGAAATCAAGAAGAGTGGAAGACACAGGATGCTGACCGCCCCTAAGCTTCTGCTTCATCTCATTTCCAGGGACCAAGACATTCTTGTCTCCCACTCTTATTTCTCTTCACCCTATACCATGTGATCCCCATTCCTGTGCCTTGTCCATGCCTGTTCCTTCAGGTATAACTTATGTCACTTATACTAGCCTTCTAATCCTTCTTGAGTCATGCTTGAAACATCCAGAGGGGTGGGACATGTGCCTTGGATGCTGGGACTTTGCTCTGGGTCTTCACATCTGTTTATTCTTTCATGGCTTGCAGCTGTTTCATGCACTCATGTGTAGCATTACAGAAATTATTGCTGAGTAGAATTCAAAGAAATTGTTTTATGCTATTTTCTCTAGGTCCCTTATGGTAAAGAGTTCCTTAAGGTTTCTTTCAGTAAAAACAAAACAAAAATCTCTTTCCACCTACTAGGCCTTGACTCTTAACTTCAGCCTCTTGAAGCTCAGATTGATTTAAAGTACTTCCTTCCCAATGCTTAAGCTTGCAGTTTTACAAAAATGAGCTCATAGTTTCATCTGAGCCTGTTTATCTGAAAAAATTTGCATTTTTTTCAGACCATTTATAAAGCTCTAGAACGGTTTCTAACCAGAGATATGGCATGGTTTCTTCTGCTATTCCTAGAAGCTTTTGCATTTTAAAAGACAAACTGGGTGGGGGAAGGTAGTGACAACCAAGAAAAAAAAATCAGAGAAACTTAGTGTCAGGGGAAAGGTGGCTCTTGGAAAACTGTGATGGGGAGGGACGTTGTTTTTCTCTCCCAGTGCTGGAGACTGAACCCAGAGCCTTGCACTTGAACCCAGGGGCTCAGCCCCCCTGGTTTGTACCCAGTGTTATAATTTCCCTCTGCTCACACCAATTTTGCAAAGTAAATGAATCACAAGTTGGAAGAATGAACACGGCAAAACGGAAATAAAAAGGCAGCCAGACTGACAGCGTAAGGAGGCTCATTTAGTTACACATAGGACTAATGTCATGAAAAGTGAGCAGAGGTTTCCCTAATCCTCCAAACCAAAAGCAAAACCTGTGCCTCACACAGTCAGATTAATATTTCTGAGGTCAGCCCTGGGGCGGGGAAGCTGAAAGGACTGGAGAAACCCGTCTTCAAGAAGAGAAAGTCACTGCTCAGTCAGTGTTGCTGCAAGGAAGACCTGTACATTTAATAATAATAATATTTATTTAATTTATTATTATTATTATTATTATTATTATTGTTTTTAAGGACAGGGTTTCTCTGTGTAACGGCCCTGGCTGTCCTGGAACTCGCTTTGTAGACCAGGCTGGCCTTGAACACACAGAGACCCACCTGCTTCTGCCTTCCAAATGCTGGGATTAAAGGAGTGCACCACCTCTGCCTGAGAACTGCACATTTGTATCTCAGATGCTCAAGTTCACTACATAAGGTATATAAATGTACACTAGCCAATGCTATGGAAGGAGTTCTTATTCTGTGTTGTTCAGGAAATGACAAAAACATCTTTGTGCAGGCTCTATTCTGTCAACAACAATAACAACAACAAAAAGCTTTTGAATGTTTTGGTGGGAATTTTTTTTCTTTTTTTGAGACAGGGTCTGTCTTAGGGTTTCTGTTACTGTGATAAGACACTACAACCAAAAGCAACTCGGGGAGGGAAGGTTTTATTTAGCTTATACTTCCACACCAGTTTTTCACTGAGGGAAGTCAGGGCTGGAACTCAGACAGGGTAGGAACTGAAGCAGAGACCATGGAGGAGTGCTGCTTACTGGCTTGCTCCCTCTAGCTTGCTCAGCCTTCTTTCTTATAACATCCAGGAGCAGGGACCCAGGTGTGGCACAGCCCACAATGGGCTAGGCCCTCACACATCAATCACTAATTAAGAAAAAGCTTTGCAGGCTTGCCTATAGATTGATCTGGTTGGGGACGTTTTCTCAGTTGAGGTTCTTGCATCCCTAATGACTCTAGCTTGTATCAAGTTGACACAAAACTAGCCAGCATAGGATCTTACTATGTAGCCCTGGCTGTCCTAGAACTCTCTGTGTAAACCAGGCTTGCTTCGAACTCATAGAGATCTGCTTGCCTGCCGCTGCCTCCTGAGGGTATGGTCCACCATGCCCGACCTGGAAAAAGTATTTTTTTGATGAAGGTTAATAGGATCTACAGTTACAAAATCGGAAGATAAACAGGGCTAACAGCCTTGCCTCTGTGTGCATGTGTGTCTTCAGGTCAGAGGTAGACTGAGGTAACTTCATCTGTTGCAATCCACCTTCTTTTGAAACAGAGTCTCTCGCTGGACCTGGTATGCACTAGATCAGCATGATTAGCTGGCCAGCGAGCTTCAGGGAGCCTACCATCTTTGCTTCTCCAGTGCTAGGATTACAGGCACAGGCCCAATGCCTGACCTTTTGTTTTGGTGCTAAGAGTCCAAACTCAGGTCATTATACGTTCATGGCAAATACTTTACCAATTGAGCTATTTACCTAACCCCAGAACTGTCTCTTTTTCACTAGTAACAAAGTCCAGAAGATCTGCAGTTAGATCTTATATTAGTTTCTATTGCTGTAACAAAACACAGTAACCAAAGCAACTTATAGAAAAAAGGGTTTATTTGGGTTTATTTATGGTCAGAGGGAGAAGAGTCTATCATGGCAGGGAGACATGACAGCAAGCGGGAGGCATCGTGGCAGGAGCAGAAAGCTGAGGGCTCACATCTTGAGCTGCAAGGACAAAACAGAGAACGTGCAGGGAAACTGCATGGTGAGGTTCCTTTAAACTCTCAGAGCCCACCTCCAGTGACATACTTCTTTCCACAAAGCCATACCTCCTAACCCTCCCCAAATAGCATCATCAACTGGGGACCCCTATGGGGGACATTCAAACTATCACAGACCCAAACAAGGAGCTCCTGGTGGAGTTGGGTGGCTAGAGATATAGACCTGAGGTTCTCTCTGCTTTTGAGATTCGTCTTTCCTAGGAATCTCTCTTTAATCACCTGCTAAGGTATACAGAGCAGGACTGTGAGGCCTCTTTATTCTATCCCTTTAACATATAGCTGAGAGAAGATGAACACTTTAGATGTGTTCAAAATAGACTAGGGAAAAGCAAAAAGGGAGGAGGATTGGAACCAGGAGTCTGTCTCATAAGATGTGGGCTATGTATCTTTATCTGCATTGCTTTAGTTGCTGGCCTGTCTGGAAGTCATCCCATCCCATTCATTCTTCCTTCAAGCTAGAGCAGGCCCCTGAGAGAGAAGGATTTCATCCCAATCACCTGAGACCTGCCGTGTCAAATTTGATGTCCTATCTACAAATCTACGTTTCCCTCAATTGTTAGCACAAAAATCCAGCTCTCTTTTGCCAAGTTCCCCAGCTATCTTCATGTCTACCCCTGCATCTTTTCCGGCTTCCTTCTTAGAGGATGTGGTAATTGTCCTTCATGTACCATCTGGTCTCTGCTCACGGGTCCTCCTGAAGCAGTAGTGGAGGGAAATGGGAAAAAGTGTTTGGGGTGGAGATCCTACAGAGAGGGTGGTCAGAGGCTGTGCAGAAATGCTCCCGGGGACCATATTAGGAACTGAGACTGGGCAGGGCAGGGGGATCATGCTAACTGGCACTCCCCACATCCGTAGAGAAAATATAAGGGAGGGAGCCCACAGATCTCCTGTGTGCACCATTACAGTCCTTAACAGTTGCTTCTGCCAGGGAGCCCTGTTATTTAATCTAATCCCCCCACTTTTCTCCATTGCAGGTTCCTGTGGTGGAAACTTTGGTGAGCCTTTAATTTCACGTTTCTTGCATGTCCCTGTGTGTTGTTCCTGTTTTTCTGTCCCATTCCGACCACCCACGCCGTTTGTGACTGTCAGCAAGGACAGCTGTCTGGCAAAGGGTTCCACTGGCCCTGACTTTAGCTCAGTCAGGGAGACTGGCTCCATTCTATAAACTCAGATTTTTGTGTAGACCTGCACAGTCTGTCCTGATGTTATGAAATTTGTGAATATATATGATGGTGTACTTTTTTTTTTATAATTTATAAGTACAGGTAGGGACATTATATACATAACTTTAGATGCTGATTTTACCACCCCGCCATAACAATCCTTTACTTTAGGACTCATTCTATGTATGTATTTAAGGATTTATCTCTTTTTTTCTTGTGGTTCTATCATATTTTATTATACAGTTAGATTATATTTAATTAACCCTTTATAGTATATATTTTTGTTTTTAATCTATCATAAACTATACACATTATTTTTTAAAGACTTATGCCAGCACTGTCCAGCTTCTTTTAACTTTTTATTTATTTATTTTTTTTGATTTATTATATATACAGTGTTCTACCTGCATGTATGCCTAAAGTCCAGAAGAAGGTGCCAGATCTCATTATAGATGGTAGCGAGCCACCATGTGGGTGCTGGGAATTGAACTCAGGGCTCCTGGAAGAGCAGCCAGTGCTCTTAACCTCTGAGCCATCTCTCCAGCCCCTATACACATTATTTTTATACACAGTCTTGATGAGTCTTTGTCAACTTGTCACCAGCTAGAATTATCTGACAACAGAGAACATCTACTGAGAAAATGCCTTCCACCAGATTGACTGTTAGGCAAGCCTGCAGGGTGATTGATGTGGGTGGTGCCACTCAATGAACCTCTGGTCCTGGGTTGTATAAGAAAGCAGTCTGAGCAAGCCATGGGGAGCAAGCCAGTGAGCAGCACTACTCCATGGCCTCTGTTCCAGTTCCTGCGTCCAGGTTACTGCCTTGAGCTCTGACTTTTATTTCCCTGGATGATTGACTACAAGCTATAAAATAAAATAAATCCTTCCTACGTTGCTTTCGATAGTTATCATATCAAAAAAATCTGACATGTACATATTTATATGTAAGAACAAAGGAGTTAGTCTAACAAACACACATACTCCCCCCTGTACCCTTCATGCTTAAGTACTCTACCCACACACTTGTCATCATGTGTCACCAAATGCTAAAGATTCTTGAATCCATCTTCTAGCCTAGAACAGACATTTAATTTACACAGACTCTGAACTGATGGATACCCCCATCAAGTAATGCCAGAAGTGCCTTACCGAATTTAATGTATCTCTTCTCCTACACACCAGCCCTTTCTCAGTTTCCGATCTTCTCCAGCTCCTCTGTCTCCATACCCTCTTCCTCCATCATCACGTGCCGGGTATCTAGCTTCTTAGCACCACTCACACCCTCTCCTTTATTTCCCCCATCGCCAGTCTCTCAGCTGGTGCTCTCCTCTTTTGCCTATGCAGCTGCAGCAGCCTCACCGCCGCCTCCTCTTCTGACTCCTCTCCGTCCAGAAGCTCTAAGATCTCAACTGTACATCTAATTGTATTATTCCAATTTTCTTACTTTTTCCCATCGTTCTGGCATAGTGTGAACCTTACTGGTCACTACCTCTCCAGACTCACTTCTCCAGGGCCACCCTCCCCATAGCCTGCCTCCACAGCCTTGCCACATTGCCCAGAGTCCAAGAATTCTCCTGGCTTCTACCCTTTCCTTAGGCGCCTCCATCTTGAAATGAAATTTCCTGATTTCCCCATCATACTGAACACTTGCCTGTGTTTCAAGGTGAGGTCAAGATGACTTTCCTATTGGACTCTCCTCTCCAGTTAGAATGAAAGAATTGCTTTATATATTTACACTTACAATACCTTGTCTCTTTTTCTCATCTATCAGACTTGAAGCAGCACATTTCCTCAGTGTATGGCCTGTAGAATGTATTTAATAAATGTTTGATGGATGAATAAGCTCTGACGAATTAATAATAAATAATCGCTGTTTCTCTGCTTTGCGTGAATCAGTCAAAAAGGAGACATTGTGACAGACATACGTAAACTTCCAGTGAGTTATGAGTGTCACTGCTTGTAGGAGAACATGTGGATACTTGGAAATTCAAAAGTTCTGTGACTAGCACTGATTGAGAGACCAGGCTTGGGAAATGAGGAGTGTACTCGCTACCTTACAGGCCTCTGTGTCTTAGGAGTGAGGCTAGGTACCCTGTGGTCCAGGAAGGAGGTTGAGTATTTGTCTTCCTCCATGCATCTTATTTCTATAGTTCATCGTCATGATCTTTAGGCCTGAATACCAGCTGTGGTGTTGGCTCTGAAGGATACCTTGGATATGTGGAGTTTTATTTGTGAGAGATTCAAAGGCCAGAGGGAAATCTCTAGGCATCAGGGGTAAGGAGTGCCTTGGGGTAGAGGAGGGTTGTTCATGGAGGAGGAAGCCTGCAGCCTGATAGGTAAGGCTGACCTTCTCACACCTCACCTGTCATTCAGTGCCTGAGTCTTGTCTTCTGCTCATTCTGTGACAAGGGGCCACTCGCCCTGCTGTAAGAAACATAGTAGAGCCCTTCTGTCTACCATGCTTTCCTTTGATTGGGTGATCTTGGGGGAACTGCCTAGCTCCCTCTAGCATCAGAGTGGGGTACCAAGAGGTCCTCCCGGGTGGTAAGTTCATTGTCCCCAGGAAGAGGCTCTCCTTGGTGGTATATCTTGTTTTCCATGCAGACCTCAGCCTTGGGCCTGGGGTTGCCGCTTATCTTCCAACTGCACAGCCTGGTGGAATGTGGAGAGCTTAGAGGGGGCAGACAGGTGAAGGGAGAGGGAGAGGAATCATGGTTCCATGTAATCACAGAAGTTGCGATTTTTTCCCCCAGAGAACTGTTTTCCTGAGGTCTCACCAATGCTAAGCCCTGCATATCTTGGCCTGTGACATAGGTATCTTCCAGGTTGGGGGAGGGAGACACAGTGTATGAATAGGGAGACACAGAGGTGCAGGAGTTTTGTGTACAGTTGATTCAGGAGACCTGCAAATGCCCATCGCTCTCCAAGGTTGGTAGATGTCTTCCAGAGCTGACAGCATTTCTTGTTTTTCCTGATTGGATGGACCACTGACGTGAGGCTATATGCCATGCTATACAGAAAGTTCACAGCCTCTCAGTCAGGTAGGAATGTGGTGTGTGTGTGTGTGTGTGTGTGTGTATGCACGCACACTCGCACACAGGCGCATGCATGTTGGGAACCACAAGACTCTCAGAATGTCAGAGAAGAGACAGAAGCTGTTTTGACTCAGGTGACTCTTAGGGTCTGGAGTCTGAGGGTCAACTATGTCCTCAAGTCAATGTCTTTTTCAGATGGTTCTGAACATCTGCCAGGAGATCCCCCCCTTCTACCACATGAGTCCATCTTAATCCAAATAAATGAAGCAGTAAATTAACCCTGAGACAGTCTGAACCTCCATGCTTTCTTTGGTCCCAGAATTCACTGAAGGACAGCCCTTCTCACCTCACTCACATGATGGGCATCCTGGTGTAGTGAAAAGGGAGAGCAGGCCTGCTTTTCGTCCCGCCCGGCTCCCACAC
>LOJH01026808.1:0-18271 GCA_001685095.1 Ellobius talpinus
CCGTGCGGGAGCCGGGCGGGAAGAAAAGCAGGCCTGCTCCCTTATCACAACAGTCAAGCATCTTTATCTACTAAGTCATCTTTCTGGCCCTAAGATACTATTTTCCCCCTTAACATTCTTTTATTTTCTAATGAAGGATGTACAAATATTACACCATTCTCTGTACTTTTTCCACGTTCTTTGGTGGTCAGGCTTTTCTCCTCACTCTGTTTAATGCTTTGGAAAATCAGGAAGGTTTACAGTGAGAGGGTCATCTACTATCCTCAAGGATAACTTGGTCATCTTTTGAGACAATGACTTTTAATCCAATCAGAACATGTCTAGTTATCCTGTTTTGAGATTCATATTGCTACATATTATCTGGTTATGAATTCAGAGATCTTTCGCTGAAGCTATATTTCAGTTAGAAGTTGATGACAAATAGCATGTGGTCGTAACTATTTTTCCTTTGGTATTTGCATGATATGCCTTTCTCCATTCTTTTTTTCTCAACAAAAATACTTCACATGTAGTTAAGAACTGTTGTTACATACTTTTCTACCCATGTCTTATGTGACTTGAGCAGAATATAGACACTCCCACATAGACACCCTTACAGGCTTAGCTGTACTTCTGTTCTTCTAGATGGTCATATCAATGCTCTTATCCATTTCCATTGACTTTTTGTTTTCATTCACAACACCCATCTTTCCATTTTTTCCATTGCTAAATAAGTTTTAATTCTGTTATCAAATATATTCAGGTTTTGACCACGTCCTATATCCATGGATGCTATTCTTCTGTAAGACCTGTCCTCTTGATTATTGTGATGTGCTTATTCTGGGGTTCCTATAGAGCAACCAAAGGGATCCTGCTACAAAAGGAAAGCAGATTGTGTCAAATCTCTGCATGAAATACTGGATTTCCTCTCATTTCCCCCCAAAAGTTCCAGCCTTTCCTATTCCTGCTTGGCTCAATCCTATATTACCTTACACCTTACAGAACCATGGCACCCTGGGCCCCCATGTTAGGCCTGCCTTTTTAGTATGAAGAAAGCAGGGTAGAGTGAGGCAGGGAAGAATTGTATTGGGAGAAATTGTTAAGATATCAGATGTGGTGATGGAAATGTGTTTTATTAACACTCTAATGAAAAGTTGGGCACAAAGTGAGTTCCACTATGACTTGTACCCAAGTGAGTTGGGCATCAGGGAGAGAAAAGTGCAGGGTCAGTAGAGCCTGAGAAATGAGGCATTTCCCAGAGCTGGCTAGTCATTATGCAATTAGGCCAGCTCTATCTGGTGTTTGGCAATTAAGTTTCTCTTACACTCCCACAAGGCTTCCAAACAGAAGCTTTGTCCTTCCTGTTGATTATATTACAAGTAGATGACTCTCAGATCCAATGGGTCTCAGACTCTGGTGAGATGTAAGAAATACAGATTTATAGTTGGAAGCCCTTGTGCTCTTAGAAAAGAAACTTGATGGTTTATCAAGTATGTGTTGGTAGAACAAACAGTGACCTTTTGGAGGGGGCAGAATTAAATCTTAGATAGGCATGTTACCAGGGTGTGGGGTCACATTGGGAGCACAGATGAGGCTGTTGGATGCTCTGCTTTTTTGCTTAAGTTTCTCAGTGCAGGCCTTTGGATATAAGTAGGATGTAAGTAGTATGGAGTAGTAGGATGAATCTTCTGATCAAGATTCAAATATGATACATGAGAAAGGGAAGGGAGGGACGGCGGGAGGGAGGGAGGGAGGGGGAGAGAATATAGAAGGTAGAGAGAAGACACTGAGTTACAATAATCTCAAAATGATCAGTCATCTAATGAAATCTGAACAAGCATGGGTGTGTGTCTCAAGTTAAATACAGTCATTAGAGGAGTCATGGCATCACAGGAAAGGCTGTGCTAGTGCCCTCAATGTACACATGAAGATATTACTAGTAGTAGCCTATCAGAGCCATGATTTATGTACAGACATGGTTGTAGATCCAAAGGGATTCTAGTTACCCGTTGTATTTACAGCAGATTTAAACAATAAGGACTCATAGCCATATCGTAACCATACTGACTACTACTGGTCTAACTTCCTAGGCTAGCCCCTCTCTTGGGGCCTCTGCAGTTGATACATCCTCTCCATGGAGCACTCTGGCACTAATCAACAGGGCTCCTTCCACTAGTCAAACTTTGGGCTGAACTAAAATCTCCATTCTGGGAAATTTCCCTAGTCACCCTGTGTTAAATGTTCTCTTCCCAATATATTTGGATCTGGTTTTCACAGTGATTATATCATCCCTTAGTATAATTCCCAGTGCATTTTATATTTTAGCATTTTACTGTCTATCCTTCCCAATTATAATGTAGGGAATTTTGTTTTAATTATGATCATAAATCCTAGTAGATACTTGAAAAACATTTGAATACTGAACTACTTTTATTGAAACCAATATAACTATAGACTTCTCATCTCAGAACCTCCTAGTTCTTGGATGCTTGAGAAAATGGGATGCCTTTTCATAGACCTCAGTTAAAATCAGTATCATTTACAGGTTGGAAGCTTTGGTTAATCTCATGATATATAATTTTCTTGTTTCCTATTTTTTAATCTTTAATAATATCTCACCTGAGCCTGGAAGGTGTGGTCTGTTATGCAGTCACAAGGATCTGAGTTCAACCCCCTTAGGACTCATGTTAAAAGCCAAGAATGATGGCTTGTGCCTGTAACACAAACCTTGAGGGAGTTGGCAGGAACAGGAGGATCCAGGAAGCTCATTGGCCAGCTGGCCTCACCAAATAGATAAGCTTCAGTTTTAGTGAGAAGCCCTGTCCCAAAAAGTAAAGGTGGAAACCAATCACAAAAGACACCCAATGTTTACTTAAGCTTCCACAAATATGTACACATGCACACACACACACAGCATGCTTGTACATGTGTATGACACACACACAAACACATACACACTATCCCATCAAATGTTAACTCCCACTTAATAAAATAATTGGTGGGTAATTTTTGAAGCTAAGACTCTCATAGGAGAAAGAGAGATGGGGGCAAGGGAGAGGATGAGAGAATTATAAAACTTATCTCCACTGAAGATTCTATTACCGACTCATTATAAGTTTTATATTCTTCCTCTAGCCCAAGGGTAGAAAAACTAGTTTCAGGAGGTTTGATCATTTTTGATTGTACTTCATTTCTAGGTTTGCTGAGATTTGCAAAACCTAGTTTTCTGGGTTATCAAAAATAAAACAAAACCTATGGACATCTGAGCAATTGCTTCACAAGTGATGTCTTAGGTCCTCATGGCTGATCCCTTGCGGCTTTAAGATCTGTTGGTGTTAAGCATCAGGTTGTATTATTTAGCATTCACTCAGCTCACTTCCCAAGATAACTGATGAAAGTGAAAAGGAAAATATTTTCTCTTAATAACCAGAAGAAAAGACACAGGGAGAAATTGATTTGTGTAGACCATGGAAGATTGAACTATGACCTCTGGAAGAAAAAATTCACATTCAGACTTACTCGCAACTTCTAAAGGAGAGCTGCAGGGAGGCAATGAAGTGCTCCTGATGTGTGTCCCACCTGCATGCTTATGAATTCCAGTTTTATCTCAAGGTAAATACATAAATAATAGAAGTCCATAATGTTTGTCTCTGAAATAATAGTTCAGCTAAAACTCACTATGCAGGCAGCAAAGGATGAAGGGCCTTTATAACTAGTTTTTTATAACATAATCTTTTTGTTTAAACAACTGGCAGGGGATTCTTGGGGAATCTTATTAGCCAGGAATTTCAAAGCTACAATGAATGGATCGAGTTACAGAATGATTTCCCAATTTTGTGCTAGCGGAGGGAAACATCTGTTAACTGTATGTTAATGAACAAGATGTTCTGTTCTTTCAGGAACCCAACAAAGGGCGCTGAAAAAGCAGGACAGTTTGGTAAATAAGAAAAATCGCGCCCCAAATGATGACAAATTATGTTGAATAAGAAATATTATGAAGATAGCAGGTTTTTTCCCCTGATGAGAATGGCTATATTTGGGACAAATGAGGAATGGACAGTTCTGTGATTCAAAGCCTGTCTAGAGCTCTTTACTTTCTCTTTGCATGGTCGGCAGACAGACTGGAGTTAGAAAACAGATTTGCCTCATGGAAGAAGTGTGTATCAGACAGCCAGGAGAGGCAAGGCAGTAAACTTTAGTGCAGTTACTATTTCCACATGTCTGGCAAACGCCCTTGGATGGCCAGGAGTCCAGACAGACTGAAGCAGATGCCACAGCATGATCTACCTTTTCATACTGTTTGGTGTCTCTGTGCTAGACTGATGTTGCTCATCACACACTCACTGATTTTACACCAGGAGAGCTTAGCTTGAGGGCCGGGAATGAGTCCTTAGGGAGCATGAGTGGGGACTGCCTGAGTGACCATGGTGGGCAGTCAATACAACATATGGGCTGAGATGCATAAACCAAGTTTTACCTTATAAAGAGCTTACAAATGTTGCTTTGTAACTTAGGGGAGCTGATTCACTTTCTAAATTCCAATTATTAAGGAGAAAATTGAAATATTGGCATCACAAATTTTAGTCTTTATCATTTAATCTAAATGTCTCAATCATCCTTTAGTATTTCATATGTAAAAGCGTTTATGGTTTAAGAATACCACTATATTTGTTAATGGGATAAACACATAGACTATAAATATGAAAACATTGCTATATTTTCTTCAAAAAGTTATTACTGGAACTTTTGAACCTTCCCATGTATTTTATTTGAAGTGATATTAGATTTGGTGATTCAAGTTTTTAATCTTAACAGTAGGAAAGCCGAGGTGTGTGTACGGCCATGGCTTTGAGGCCAGGATGGACTACATGGTGAGTTCCAAAGTTGTCTGTGATACAGAGTGAAGCTGTGTTAAATAAAAGAAGGGAATAAAGAGAGAAGGAGAAGGAGGAGAGGAGGAAGGGAGGATGACAGAAGAGGAAGGAGAAAGATAGAAATAGGTAGATTGATGATAGATAGATAGATAGATAGATAGATAGATAGATAGATAAATATAACTACTCTTGCCTTAGGGTTACATTTTATTTGTTGTTCCACTAAAACTGATGGTTTTGAGTTGAGTTATGCTTTTGGAGAGGAAACTCAGTAGATGAAGCATGCTTCATGAAACCTGTGTGAACAGATGAGTGTGACCCTATGCATTCAATCTCAGTGCTCTGCACTTTAGGATCTCAATGCTGGAGAAATGGAAGCAAGCAGACTCTTTAAACTTGCTAGCTAGGCAGCCTGTCCCACTAAGCCCAAGTCCCAGTGAGAGACCCTGCCTCAAAATACAAAATAGACAGGCTTCTGAGGGTGACACTAACGTTAACCTCTGGCCTGCATACATGCACACACACACAAGCACATGCTAGCACACACACACACACACACACACACACTGGAGATGGCATGTTTTTATTAAAGTCTGATCTAGCTTACCAATGATTCTAATAAATATTTCTCACTCCAAGCTCTCCCTCAGGGTCCTGATCCTGAACAATAGTTTCATGCAGAGTGCCCTGTGTGGAAATCTTTGCTTCTGTCTTCATGTACTCAGTTCATGTTCTTTAGATTTAAATGATGTTCACACAAGGTCCTGGAAATCCTCTCCAGATTATGTTTTCTTAATACTGGTAAACTTAGAGGCCCTCTGTGTTTTATTGTTGTATGGCAACACACTTAAATTTAATTTTGGTTGGCCATTGTTAGTCTTTAGTTCTTGTCTGATTCTGATCCCAGTCTCCTCCCTGAAGAAACTGCATATTTCATTTTCACAACTGACCGATTCAGATGCCAATGATGGAAGCAGTTTGTAGGAACATGTGCCCAGAGCAGGCAATAGATGTGCCTCCTCCTGCCAAGATGGAGAAGAGGGAATGCATGGCTCATGCATAGCCACACACCTGTGTGCCTCTGTGAGTACATTATACTCACTGTAATCCAGGTCAGCATATGTTTGCTGACTTGAAGCTGTACTTCACATTTAGACTTAGATCATGGCAGCTAGATGCACATAAGTATATGGATTTTTCTGCTCACTGGGCAATGGTGGTGCACACCTTTAATCCCAGCACCCAGAAGGCAGAGGCAGGTGGATCTCTGTGCGTTCAAGGCCAACCTGGTCTACAGAGCGAGTTCCAGGACAGGTTCCAATGTGACAGAGAAAGCCTCTCTCAAAACAAAAGATTTATCTGCCCATGGAAGCCATCCTAATTCAACTCAATGGAACACCTTAAAACCCAAAACCATGAAAATGGAGGGAGGAAGAATTGGAAAAGGAATGTGATCAGCTGGGGTGGAAGGAAGACAAGAGAAGATAAAAAGAGAGGCGAATGTGATCAAAATATAGCACAAATATATGTGAAAATGTCACTGAAACCCATTATGTATAATTAAAATATGCTAATAAAAAGTTCTACCCATTTTGAACTCTGGGAAATACCTCTGGTTTTGATTACATTGCACTGAGAATCAAAGTGAAGGTGGCACCACCTCTGTCTCAGCTGCCATCATTCATTCTCAATGATGCTCTTATCTGAACCTGGTACCATCCTATTATCTTTGTCTCCTCAGCTAGAATTCATTTCTATAGCATTCTTAAGAATTGAGCCTGATTATGTGAATATGGATAAAACATCTCTAGAACAAATTAATTTCTTGTGTTTCCATATTTGATGCTGAACATTTGAAAGCTTATCTTCACAGTCTATGGGGGTCTTCACCTTCCTAGTGCTACCTACTTTCATATGTGATAAGACATCGATGCCAGTCTGTGTATGTAATATTTTCTTTCATCTCTCAGGGTTTTTCTGTACTTTAGAATTCACCAGAACTCTCTGACTTAGATAGGGAACATCAGTTTTGTGATATTATGAACATAATTTCCTTAACCTGATGGATCTAACAGCTAAGTGCCTTTATGTTAGCATCTTTATTTTTATGATGTTCCCACTAGTTATAATGGTTTCAATCAGCAGTTTCCCCCATAAACTCACATATGTGAACACTTGGTCCCCAGTTGGTGACCTCATTTGGGGTAGTTATGGAATCTTATGAGATGGAACCTTGATGGAGGAAGTGTGTCAGTGGGGTTAGAGTTTGAGGGTTGGAAGTCTTGTCATCTTGTTCTCTCTCTTCTTCTTTCATTCTGATAAAATATGATCAGGCAGATTTTTGACCCATAGTCATGCTTGCCTGCTGCCTTGCATTCCCCACAATGGTGGATTTCAGCCGCCTGAAAGTATGAACTAAAATAAGCCCTTTCTTGCTTTTAGTCTTTGTGTTTTATTGCAGCCACAGAAAGGTAGCTAATACATTCGTCTAGAAGATATTTCTGAACTGTTCTCCATTCTGGACAGCAGAACTTGGCTTAGAGACAGGAAGACAATCATGCACATTGGGAAGTGTATTTGTGTTAGGGAATAATGAATAGTAGGATTGGTATAATAACTTTAACCAAAATGGTATAAAGCTTGAGCGTCAAGATTTGAAGTGAGTTTTACCCTGGAAGAAAAGATAGTTATGTGTATGAGATCAAAGTTCTAGGAAGCTTGACTTGTAGCTGTAGAAAACAAAATTATATGAAGTAGAAATAAAATATACAAAATTACTTAAATCCTTGTTTGTATTTCATAATATAATTTTAGTTGAGTCATTGCAATTTTAAGTTAAGATTTGATTCAGGATTAATTCTTTTCATTATCTAGTGACACTGTTATTTTTGATAAGATCATAACATTACTAATTAGTCTCATAATCCAAGTACATATTCATCAGTCTGTCTAAGTAAGGGATGTGGTTGCAAGAAACAACTTCATGGAAACTTAAAACAAAGAAAAACAGAAAATCCATTATGTTAAGAAATATTTTGTTGATGGTTTTACCTGCTATAATGATTTTTGCATCCAAAGACATAACCCCTAACTTGGTTTGAATTCAGGGAAATTTTACAAGCAAACCAAACATATTATTGAAGGAACAGTGACTGCTTATAATCTTTCCAACCATGAGTCACCGTAGTGACAGGCGCTGTGAATACTTTGCCTGAATTTGAGCTGCTGAGGTTAGGAATTCCTACTAAAGATGCCATTTGGGGACTTGCGTACAACTACTCAATCTGTGACTATTATCACTATTAACATATTTAAAAACAAATACTGCACTATATGAGCTCAGATAACGAACTTAAGTCATTTCATTCTCTATTTACCAGAAAAGAATGCAGAGTTCAGTATCTCTTACACTATTGAAACATTATATATCCTACATAATATTACTTATTGATATAAAACAAAATTTTTTGATAGAACAATTTAGTGTTTGATGTTGAATATCTAGCTTTTATTTAGCCAATTAACATATTGTTTTTGTTTTTGTTTTTTGTTTTAAGACAGGATTTCTCTTTGTATCCCTGGCTGTACTGGAACATACTTTGTAGAACAGACTGGCCTCGAACTCACAGAGATCTGCCTGCCTCTTCTTCCTGAGTGCTGGGATTAAAGGTATATGCCATCACTGCCTGGCAATTAGCAGGTTTTTAAAATTGCTTTGTCTTAGGAAGATTATCATTTGTCAAATAATGATGTATAAAAGCTACATGCCTTATATTATATATAAGCAATGACCTTTCCTTTTCTAAACTTTATTTCAACACGTATTGAGCTAATAATATTAATTTAGCTGAATATTCCATAAATTACTTACAAGAAGTTTTGATTTTAGAAAGACCTTCTATGATGTCTCCTCTGTTATAGAATGAGGATCTTCTTCTGATAACTTCCTTAATTCATCTCTTCACTTATATTTTGTGAACACCAATCTAGACAGAGACTCTTATATATCTTGTATTTTGAGAACTCTGGGCTGAATTGAAGAGCAACGTGAAGCTCCATGTCTGTGTTTTGGAATATGATACTGTGTTCTTGAAACAGTTGGCATGTTCCCAGATGTAAATTGGAGATAGCAAGCAAATTAACCATGATGCTAATAAGACAGAAGATTGACATCTTCTCATATGGGTTCTTTCAAAGATCCTGGAGAGGACCTTAGGGACATATTCAGATAGCTTTGGACATCCTGTAAAGACAGAATATATTTAATTCTAATGGAGTAAAACTGTTCCCAAGGTCTACTCTAACTTACCCTTTTGTAATACTTTATTTTTCACTCTATCACTTGGAATATTGGAATACACAAAAACATTTCTTAGATTCATATATAGAGATGCTCCTGATACTGTGTCAGTGTAGACAGAAGGCCAGCAGTGAAGTCTGACATTTACCGAGTTCATAGCTGATCTGGGCAAGATATGCAGAGTGCTAAGTGAAGAACTGTTTCTCATTAACATTGCTCAAAACAGGTGTTAAATTACTTCTGTCAAGACTATTAAGTATATACAATGTGTTCAAACACACACACACACCTATAAAATTTCTACACAAGAGAAACTCATCTGAGGCTTTCTGAGCATCAACAACAGAAGAGCTTTCTCTTACATTATTATTGACAAATTGGGAAACTAAAAACTTCTAAGATATATATATATATATACACACACACACATACACACACACACAAATAGTCATTTTGTTTTTACTAGCACCACACTGGTCACATTAACATCCCAGAGCTACCATAGCAGAGTGATAGTAGGTGACTTAAAGTGCTACTCTATTCTATATGGTTCTAGGGAACCTCCTAAAACTCTAAAATGAGGACAGACCATGTCCTCACTTTGTCATTGTACCCTCTGCTGTAGGGTGAGAGAACTCTGGCCCAGAAGCTCTAGAAGCTTCTGCTGCTGTAGAGCACTACAACAGTGAGTGCTAACTGGGACAGTAACTAAGGATCATGATGGGAAACCCTTCACTGGATGGAGAAACCTGACCAAATGATCCTAAATGGGAGATTTTCCATGCCCAGGAAGGACCTTCCTCTAGGGAGAGCTAGTTGAGGTCAATAGTTGTGGAGTTATTAGCAGGGAAGGAGTGAGAATCTTTAATGAGACCCTTCCCCATTGATGCTAAGGGTCTACAAAGATTTTCTCCTGAACATAATCAGTTTGCAGCCGAACCTCTTTGCATTTGGATCAGAATGAATGCCAGCAGGAATAGAGATTACAGACTTCAAAGCAGGAAATTTTCACCATTTGCAGCACTAAAGGAACTAAGCAATTAGAGCAAAAAGTCTACTTTATAGTTCTTCAGAATACAGAAAAAAAACCCGAGTGATTTGAGTAACGGTGTATGCCATTGTATTTTCTGAATGGTCTTTGCATTTAAAATATTTGTAGATAGTAAAAAGGCCTCTGTATAGCTTGCATAATTCTCCCTTTATTAGAACCTTAAATTACTATGGTATGTCTATCACGGTTAACAAGCCAAGACTGAAGCCCATACATTTCCAGATTCCTTTAACTGCTCCTTCTTTCTTTTTTTAAGTTTTAGGATTTCTCCTGGGATGGTACACTACACTTATGTGACAATCTCCTAGGGCCTTCATCTATCAAGGCTTTGATATGGAGAACCAAACATATCTTCCTTGCTCAATGACAGGTAGCTGGGTTTTGCTCTACACTATAAGTGCATTAATTAGATCTAATGTAGGTTCCAGTTATGGGTAAAAGGGTCCTTAGAAAAGACCTCAGCTTGGTGATGGTCAAGGTTGTATTTTTCTGGGTAGCACTGGTCACAAAATTGTAGGTTTTATTCCCAGTGACATCAGCTCACCAGCTTTACTGTGGTTGACTATAGCAGGGAACTTTCATCACCTTTAAAACACGTGGCTGAGTGATATAGTAATGCTAACCCAATGGTGCTGGATGTGAATGGAGATTTTTTTGAGGCATTGGTTCTTATGACTGTTAATCTGCAATATGTGGGTTTACAATTCTTTCCAGAAAAACGTCACTGCCATTCTAAATTCCAGTTTAGGAGGAATGTGTTGCTGTGTCTGTATGAATATTGAGTACATTTGGGCTTGTTCCTCTGAGTGGCCTATAGGTAGAGCTATTCTATGTCTATAGAAGCATGTCTTATCAGTCTTATGAGGATTAGCTGCAGAATATAAGCAGAGATCTAAGGAGCACCTTTGTAAACTTTGCAAGCTATAGTCAGTTTCTCAGGAACACTTCATTAGAGACCTGGGGAACCTCAAAACACAAAATTATGTGTGTATCGCCATTGATTCTTAAATAATACATGCTTTTGCCCAATCTAGGGGCATAGTGAGGATTTTGAAATTCTCTCTCTCTGTCTCTGTCTCTCTCTGTGTGTGTGTATACATAATGCACATAAAGACATTGGATGACACCTGATATAAGGACACTTTTGCTTGTTATTTGTTTAATGACCATTTATTAACCGCTTCATTGTGCTCAGCAACATCCTAATGTATGGTATGACTAGCCTCATTTTAGACCACTGCCAATTACTCCCCAAGAGTGGGGTCACAGTCTGTTCTCTACTTCTTTAGAAGGACAAAGTACCTAAATCAAAATTTCAATCCTAGAAAATAGCAGTGAAAGCCTAGCAGCAAGACCGACTTTGGTAGGCAGACAGGTAGGGAGAGAGGTGGAGAGCATCAGAGATGGCGGGCTTCTCCTTCATTCTCCTGACCTGAGATAAAAGTCTGATGGTTTCAAACAAAGGCCTTGTAGGCTTTTGTCTCCCACTAGCAGGTTTCCTGCCAATGGACTGACTCAAGAAGGCTGGATCAGGACATGATACACAACAGTCCTGGGCCAATTAGCCATTCTGTCTTTCTTTAAACTAACAACCACTAAATTAGGGGAGGAAGACCCTTCAGAGGTTAAAACAAACAAACAAACAAAGCACCCCAAGAAGATACTGGATTCTTCAGATTTCCAAACCCCCACCCCTCTCTACTTCATGGAGAGTATTTTTCTCTCTGTGCCTGTTGCATGCATATGTCTCCTCACCCCAATAAATGCCTTTCTTCAGCTGCTAATTCTGCCTGTTCCTGCTTGTGGTGTTTACAATTTATCTCCTGCTATCCGTCATGCTTGAGACCTTTTTCCTGCCCTTTAATCCAACTCAGTTCCTGACTGGTCAGCTTAGCTTGGAAAACAATCCCTTTGTAATCTGGTAAGATTATCTTTTTTTTGAAACTTCTAGATGCCCCCTCTTTCTTCTTTTAAGAATCTGATATAAAAATTCTTATATAGAATTTATAATTCTTAGAAAAAGAGAAAGATTTTCTTTTTGAGAGTTGTAGGGCATAACCAAAAATAAACACAGTGCTTGCTCCCTGTAATCTTAGGATACATGTGGAGTTTTCCTTATATTCTCGTGGCTATGTGTGGTGCTGACAGCTGGCCCATACACTTCCCCAGCAGGAGCTGACCTTCTCTTTAAAGACACAATCAATCAGTGTGCTTCCAGACTTTCATAGTAGTGTTTCAATCTGTGTCATTAAAAAACTCTAAGCTGGGGAATGATGATTAAAAATTGAAAAGAGAGCATAAATAAACACAGGGGCTACTGAATTCCTGACTAAAATAGTTTTCTTCAGTGCTAGAAGCAGAAATTAAATAAATCCACCCCAGTAAAAAATTAATAAATAAATGCCAAAGTTTCGTAGGCATTAAAGCATTTCAAAGCATTTCAAAACCAAAGCTATTGTGACAGAAAAAAATCCCGAGATCATCACAAAAGCCTGGGTATCCATCATACAAAAACTTTCATTTCAGTTTCTTGTTGTAGTGCTTTGAAGAGAAACCTCAGTCCACCGAGAGAAAATATGTTTGCTGCAAGAGACACCGAGCCTCGGATGAATGATGGTGAACCAGATGGTGCATGGAACCTATGCTTTCTCTGGCCGCCACAGGTGAAAATAGCTTGATCAGCTTCCAAAATGAGCATTAGAATCACTGTGGATATCTCTGCAAATTAAACCCTTGGTTTCCAAGCAATTAATGCTGATTCCAACCAACGGGACAATGTTGAGGGACCACACCCAGGAGAGCCTGCTGTTTCTGCTCTATGCTAGGTTAACCACAGATTGTGCACTGCAGATGTCCAAGGGAGAACAAACAGCATGAGAGAGCCACAATCTTGTCTTCTTGTGAATCTAGAGGGTCAGAAGTGACTTAGTCTGGTAATAAACTCCTGCCTCCCAGAAAGCATAGAGTTTTCTCTCCTTAGATTCTTCTTTCTTTAGACATCACACACTCACACACACACCATTATGATTATTGCTTAAATCTATTTTAAAGGAAAATAACAATCCTGTAAGGGGGACACCCAAACATCCCAGCATCAGATATAATGTGATTAAAATACCAAATCTCTGCGGTTTCTTTCTTTGTTTGTTTTTTTTGTTGCTCTTTGTCTTTTCTGAGAGGAGGTCAAGGTTCTGCTGGGGATGACCTGGGAGCACTAGGAAGTGAGCATGATTGTGATCAGGGTGCATTATGTGAGGTTCTCAAATAATCAATAAAAATATTACGTTAAAAAAGAATGACGTTCCAATAATTCGATTCCTGTGTGCAATTTCTTCAGCAACACAGACCCCAAACTCAATACCTGAGATGTAACCAAGGGCTACAACGAAAGATGGAAGGAAGAAAAGCATAAATAGGAGTGTGGCGGCACTGGCTCTGGTGATGATGCTTCTGGATGTACCCCATCTTGGCTGATGTTATCATGGTTAGAAACATATGTGTAAACTACAATGGGCTGAGTCAGAGAGGCAAACATCAGGCAATAGTCAGTCTTATTCTTCATATGACAACTTGGCCTTCAAATAACTACTCATTTCTCAATACTACAGAGGGTTATGCTCTTAACAAGCTAATCATACCTGATTAGTTTCCAGAAGCACTACCAAGAGGGCCAACTTTCCAGGCTGTGATCCTTTGGGGAGCACAACTAAATCATTGCATCTGGAAAAATCAAAGAATTATTTTTGGGAGTGTCACATTCAATTTTTGAGAGTTTTGATCAAAATTTCTCTAAGTTCACAATAGATGTGATTATTAGTCTTTGTTGTAGGGTAATGCTCTTGTACGCTGTAGAAATTTGTCACTCATATTAGTTTAATAAAATGTTTATTGGTCAGTAGCCAGGCAGGAAGTAAAGGCGGGGTGAATAGACTAAGAGAATAATGGGAAGAGGAAAGGCAAAGACAGAATCTCCAGTCAGACACAGAGGAAACAAGATGAGAATGCCTTACTGAAAAAAGGTACCATGCCACATGGTTAAACGTAGATAATAATAATGGGTTAAGTTGTAAAAGCTAGTTAATAGTAAGCCTGAGCTAAGAGGGCAAACAGTTTATAATATAAGCCTCTGTGTGTTTCTTTGGGACTGAATGACTACAGGACCAGGCAGGACATAATCTACCATTTATGGGTCTTTTCAGTTAATATCACCATTTTCAATACATTTGGCTGCTGAGGAATGAAGCTGTGAATGCAACATTTAGATCAAATAGAAAAGTCTAGTTGAAATTAGAGATTGTGTTGTTAAGTGTAAGCAAGTGCTTTCTGTATCACAGCCTCTGAGATGTAGCTAAAGTTAAAAAAGAAACTGACAATGCCCAATGTTATGGGTGATATCATCTTTATGCTGCTAGTGCTTAGATTTTTCCTGCTAATATCCCTATGTGTAATTAACCTGTGCCATTCTACAGCATTCATTTCTGTGAAGAACATTGTCATTGTAGGTGACAAAGATGAACCTTCATGGAAAGATAAAAACTGAAATACATGCTAAAGCAATGAAAACATTGTTTCTCTGATAAATTTTCATTAACAACACATTAAGAAGAATTACCACCATCTGAAATTGCATAGAAAATAGAGTAATTTTTAATTTCATTATATTATGAGTTTTATGAGATTTCAACACATATTCTTATGTGTGGGATTTTCATAACTGCCTGTGGGATGTCAATTAACTCCTTGATATTGTTTTTCTCAATGTAGCAGCATCCTTGATAACTTATTTTGATAATGTTGGCATTTATAATTCTTTTATGAATTAAAAACCAGTACTAAAATCATTCTATTTGTGCAAAAAATACGATTTTTTAAAAAACATTCTGGCTATGTAATGCTTGTTGGAAAAATACAAACATGCAGAAGAACTAATTCTAGTGCCAGTACATACAGATACTCCTTTTCTGTAATGTGTTATGTGCACTCCAAATTTTAACCTTATTTGTATTACTTGTTTATCAAAGCAAAAGAGAAGTTCATATACTTAGTGTTAAATGATTTCAAGTGGACCTCAAATTAGCCAGAGATGTAAAGAAATTACTATGTAAAATTGTTATAACACTCAACACTAAATCCAAGTATTACCAGTTACATTTGCATTATGATTTCTACTTAGGGTGAACATTCACATGCAAGATTCCTTAAGTATCAACAAGTGAGAACAAGTGATACATGAAGGTACCTCCTTGAAAAACTATGAGGAACTCTAACAATGGAGACTTTGGAAAATGATCAGAAACCAAAAGAAGCTGGTTAACCTAAATTACTGCAAGGTCATACATGCCACTAAATCCAGGATCTTAGCTGTTTGGCTTCTTTCTCTCTATGCAAGACTCTTCTACATCTGTGATAAATAGGAAAGACCCCTAACATGATGTCTTTGCTATAGCCAAACAATGATGAATACCAGCAAGACCATAGTAAAATCAAATCTAGCTCAAAGCAGAATAATCACTATCGCAGAATTTACAGACTCTACAGACATGGCTTCTATACGTCTTTAGAGCTGGACAGAAAATCACTATATATAAAAGAGCCAAAGAAACAAACTAATATAATTTAACAAAGTTACCCCTAGTTTTAGTGGGGTTTTGGGACCTTCATTGGTAGATAGGCAATCCTAAATCATAAATGTTGGACAGAAGTAACGTTTGCCTGGAGATAAACCTTCACCTAAGGACTGGGTATCTTGACTATGAAAGACCAATCCTCAAGTCCAGGATTTAAAAAACAAAGGTCTCCTTTCTATGAAGTCCCAGGTCTTAATCTCAGCCAAGACCCTGGTATGTAGATATCATTAGTCAGCAGAATGATTGCCTTGCCATTGGATAGCTGCCTCTACTCTAGGGAGAATAATTGGCTTAGAAAAACTTTTAAGCTAAAGAATCAAATTAATTTTTGGTGCGGGTTTAGAAGGATTCTGTATGCATCAATTCATTAAATATTTTTTAACATTTAGATAATTTACCATGGTAGAATAGTTCAAATTACACTTGTATAGCTGGGTAATCAACTTGGTTGAGTCGAAATTTACTAGGATAATGGCTATTAATATAAGATTCATCATCTTGAGAAAGGACCACGTTCTGTGATGAGTCTGAACTTAGCAGTGTGATATGATCAGCAGCCCCTTTGGGGAGATGATTATTAACAATGGAATAAAATGCTTAGACAACTTTTCTCTAGTCGTTAATTAGCTTAAGGACCTCTGACTGCAATTGCTTTGTGAAATGCCTCCAGACTTTTAATCAGGCTTGCAACATTTTCCTAAGAGGAGCTTTTAAAATCCAGTGTAACGTGTTCATCTAAACACTTTTCCCCTGTAGAATGCCTGTAACCAAGGCTAGCTCCACATTGCTTAGAATGCTTATTTCCTTGCAGCTAAACTTTGACTCTCCACTCTGGCAATTCATTGAGAGATGTTGCTCTGCTAATAATCTGTTTAACACATCAGACTGTAAAGTCTCATAGTGTTTGAAAATAGCTTACAAAATGACACTAATTGATGCTAAATATAACAAGTCAGAGGAAATTGCTTCAAGGGATGTGCTGGGTTGAATTCATAAGAAAGAGTGAAAGAGTATAGAGTTACCAAAAGTTGCCTCCAGAACAACTGTCAAAAGCCTATTAGTTATGGAGTGAGATTTATACAACAAACTTAAAATTTAAGGATGAATAGATTTGGAGGGATGGTATTTCAATGGATAATTAAATTATTTTAAAATACTTAAATGTTTTTTTAGAATGTTGTTTACTCAATAATATTTTCTGCACACAAAAGCTTCCCATGGAGGTGTTTTAAATTCCCACACTGAAACCATCAAAACTTGCATAATTAGATTGGAAACTTGTAACTGAGAAGCTATCGTAACAGTAACCAATAATGACGAGTGACTAGCAGAAGCTTGATTCTTTTGTATTGCTGCCAAGGCTGCTGATATGGCTTTTTACTAGTTTTTTTTCTTGAAAGCTTAGCCATTCTTGCAGTCTTCTTCAACTCTTCTCCAATGGAACCAGAGTCATGGATGATTATGAGCCCCGTGATGTGGGTGATGGAACCTGAACTCAGGTCTTCAAGGGCAGTAGGCACTCTTAAATGCTAAGATGCCTTTGTCTTTCCCCCTATCAGAAAACCCTATACATTTGATGATTAAAGTATAAAGAACCAATTACCAGGGAGCCTGCATGGGACTGACCTAGGCACTCTGCATTTATGTTATAGTTGTGTAGTTGGTTCTCTGGTGGAAACCCTAACATTGGTGGCAGGGGCTATCTCCAACTCTTTTATTGGGCTCTTGGGACCCTACTCCTCATCCTGGGACCAGCCTTAATGGGGTGTTTAGTCTTACTGCAACTTGGTATGCCATATTTTGTTGATACTCATGGGAGACTTGCTCTTTCCTAATCAGAAATGGAGGAGAAAGAGTGGACTGAGGTGTGGGAACAGAGATGAGGGGGCAGGGAATGGAAGGAAAGGAAGGAGGGGAAACTACAGTTGGGAAATAAAATTAATTAATAAAAAAGAATTTCAAGACTCTGATAAGAGAACATTAAGACAAACCTGAACCCCTGTGTAGCTACAGGTTCACACCCTGTAAACAATCCTGATGTTAGAGTTTGAGGACAAATAGCAAAATGATGCTAAACAAGCTACATCAGGAAGGCAGAAGGTCACTGAAGAGAAGGTTCTGAGGTTTGTAACACGCAATGCTTTTCATAAGGACTTTGCCTGTTCTATAGATACCTGCACTGTGGTGTTCAGTAAATGGAGGGGAGGAGACAAAACAAGCCTCTAAAGAAGCCATGATCACCTTTCTTGTTTCATATCAGTCTATAGAAAAATGATGATTGCTTTTCATGGTATTGTTGCATCTGAGAACTGGATTTATAGGAACACAGAGTAGCATGAGGAAAGATACTTCAAAACATCTTCAGAGTAGCACAAAGAGATCATCCAATAGTTGAACAAATGCTTTTGTAGTATGATGGGGCATCGCATGGGTATATTCC
>LOJH01026810.1:3575-17316 GCA_001685095.1 Ellobius talpinus
AATCCCTTGTCCAGGACAGTGAGGGGCTCTTTCTCATAAAGCACCCATTGACTGGAGAACCAACCGCTGACACCTGTATCTTGACTTTGCTGGTTCTGAAAGGTGACGCTGGAGCATTTTAACTTTGTCTAGCTTTCCTTGTTTGGACTACCCAAAGAAATCATAACAATATATCATACCCTTGATGCATAAGTCTGAATTCTAGTTCCATAATTTTACATTGCAGCATGCCAATTCCCCTACCGTGTCTACTGTTCCATGCATGCTCTTCTATAATTCCTTTCTCCTTCTCCCTTATCATTCTCTGCCCTGTGTAAGCCCCAAGACACTTTCACAGCAAACCTGGTATCTTCCATTACATGGAGATGAATATTTTCACGTATGTCAAACTGGTTTTTTAACAAAATATGCACCAGGGTTTACTTTGCCTATAAGTAGCTCTCAGGCAGCTTTTGGAGTCTTCATTTTTGGGCTTTCTTTTGGAGGATATCAAGCGGCTTGTTCCTCAAGTGCATTTAAACATTTTTTGTTCATAGTTCTCCTCTAATTATACTTATGAAATTAATATAGAAATTTCCTTGATTTCAGACATCCCTGGACAGTAATTCCTTCCCCCCAGGTTTCATCACTGTCTAAGCGTTGTTTGCTTGTCATTTGAGGCAATACTATTTACATTCATTCTCTTGCTCCACTCTGCCACCTTTCTCAAAAGTTTGCTTTGGAAGCAGTCACTGTAAATCCTGTGGAGTTTACTTTCTGCAAAAGCTTTAGCTGCATACTGTATGTGGGCACTGATTTTTCACTGTGTGGCGGGCGTGGCAAGGCTAGTATTTTGGGAGAGCTTCTCTCCATCCCTAATATCTTCATCCTCTCATTAGCTCAATTCATGATAATAATCTGCACATGCTTTGACTATTAAAGCCTTTAAGCAACCATGTTTCCCAAAGGCCATTCTCTGTTTTTGAATAATTAATTTCTTCAATTCATTTTAGTTTATGAAGTTAATGGTATATGGGAATTCACGTTCTTCCCAGTGCAATAACTTTGCCTTAATGTATGAGATAAACTTTCATAGTTTTCCTCTGCCTATAGAACTGGCTATGAGTGTTTTTAGTTGTACATTCTCCTCTGCTCAGGCTACAGCTCATTTGGGACTCGTGGTTTAAAATAATTGTTCCCTCTTCTCTGTTCCTTCCATCACTCTTTTTCTTGACTTCACAGAGTATGGTGAAATCTCTCCAGAAAGCATTATGAAATCCCTGGCGTTCGCAGGAAAGGTGCTGAGGTAGGGTTTTGTATGTTATTTTAAAAGGATGCACAGAGAAGTTAGGAAGCTTGGTATTTAATAGGCACGTTCTGAACTCAGTTTTGAAAGTTTACCTTTCTGCATCTCATTCCTGACGAATGGATCAGAATTCTGCTCAGAGATCATTGAACTCTGCTCGGTGTGACATCCTCACACATATGAAGGGTATCTCAGGGAACACAACACAGGGTAGCGTCATGCTGTATCAACATGGTCTTAAAAATCAAACTCACAACACTTTATAGAGATATTAGAATCAATTGGAATTAAATGGGAACAGAGGATTCCCAACTATTGATTGTATGTAAGTCATGAAGACATTGATTTCTGAGATTGAGCTTCTTCATTTAAAAATAGTACACTCAAAAATGGCTTATATATTTGTCAAAGGTCAGAGCCAAAGGGCACTGCTCTCACTCCTGTGACTTTCTCCCTAAGGGAAGTTTGATGAGACAACCTACTGTGTGTTTTGCTAATGTTTAAGAGTTTTTATAGACAAAATTACCTTTGAATAGCAAATACTGTCCTTTGAGGATTTCCAGATTGAAGCAGAGAAGTTGGAGAGGAGGAATGTACACTTCGAACTGTGCCTGGAGTTTGACACAGTTGTGACCTGGGTATCTGTCGAGTTTCAAAGCCCCAGATAAGTTTTATGTAAAGTTATTGGTCACTTTTTAGTTTCAGTGATGGTGCAGATTAGTCAGGATAGTGATCTGTCTTGAGGCAAGCTAGGTAGAATTATGTTTGACCTAAACATTTCTTGAATATCCTATAATGGAACTCAGGCCTTTGGAGCCAAGTCTAAAGCTAGAGATGTTATAGCCACAGCAATTATCTTAGAAATGACTTGCATTAGGAAGGAGCACATCCTTACTAATGCAAGGCACATCCTTACTAAGCTGTACTGTGCCATGCTGTGCTAGTGGTATTTCCTTTGGAACAAAAACTTGAAGTAATCACATTGAATGCAGTAAGAAATAAAATTTTTCATAATTTCCATAACTAGAGAGACAAAGACAGAGTAGGAGAGAAAAAAGAAGTTAGGGAGGGAGGAGGAAGGGGGAAGAAGAGGGAGAGAGGGGAGAGGAGGGAGGGGGAGAGAATATTTAATTTATCTAGTAGTTTTAGGTTATTTAATGTTTATGTGCCTTAATTTCTTCACATTAAAAATGGGATATAATAGCTCATTTTAGAGTTGTTGCAAAGAATGACTTACACTTATAAACACACTTAAGCACACACACACACACACGCTCTCTCTCTTTCTCACACACACAGACACGTTTGATAGGTATATCTTAGAGGAGCCATATATCTATGTTATAGATATTTTTATTGTTGGCATAGTAGTTGTTACTCACAATAGACTTCATGAATAGGCCTTTCAGTTTTATTTTGTGCATGTTGTTTCCACTTCGTGATAAGCACAGTTCTTGGTGCTGAGTCTCCAGTAATTAACAAGATGCACAGGGAGCATCTTCAGATGGAACTTCCATTTTTCATTCTTGAGTTCCAGGGTCCAACTCAAGAACAAGTCAGTGCATGATAACTTGTGTCTGTAACATCAATCTCTGCCCTCTGCTCTCCAGATTGCCGACATGGGGTGATGTGGTAAATTGGGTAGTCAAGGCCTTTTTAAGGAGGTGAATTCGAGTTGAGAGCTAATGGCTATGAAATAAGTTTGTCCTTATCTTGGAAATGCAATTCCAGTGAAGTTTCTGACATGCTTGGGGAATGAAAGAAAGATAGAAGGAGCAGACAGGCAAGAACCAGTTGAGGTGTAGCTCGAGAGGCTAGCACAGGTCAGGTTCTGTGGGCTTTATGGGTCTCCACAAGGATTTGTGATTTTATATATATATGTATATATATGTGTGTGTGTGTATTAAAATTATATTTATTTTATTTTCTTTCCCCAACACATATTTTTATTACTATTATTTTTTTAATTCCATACAATGTACACTGACCACACCCACTTCCCATTCCTCCCAAGTCCATCCTCCTACTCTTGAGCCCTCCCACCACTAACAAAAAAAGAAAAGGAAGCAAACCACCAGGTCTAATTTGTGTTGCCCATATACTCTGGAGCATAGTCAAAGTCCCAATAGCCAGATCCCCTTTCCCATGAGCCATTCATTATCTGTGAAGACCCACAGTTCAGCCTCTTTATCACAAATTTTAAAGACTCTCTTCAATAATTCCATGTCTGGACTCTCTCTTTTTTTGGTGGTGTGTGTTTGAGGGGTGTTGGGAGAGGTTGTCACAGAAGCACTCAGTGTCTCTCATTCGCAATCATGAGTCCGCAGTCATTGAAACCACTGCAAAAGAAGCTTCCCCGCCCGTGGCAACTGTCAGTAGAACGGATCACAGACGTCAGCATGATTTCCTGTCGTGGCACAGATCATTGGCATGAACACGGTTTATGGTGGCGACAGGAATCCTGGGAGTCTTTCCAGGAGACTTAACCCAGAAAATGAACCACTGTTCATCTCTGATATCAGGATGTTATTTCCCAGCAGCCTGAGGTCTGTCCCTCCAGGCAATTCCGTGCTCCTTTGTCTGCTGAGGCCACTCTGCTGTACCTGGCCCCACCACAGCCTCTGGTTCTGCTTCTCTCCTATGCGTGTGCTGCTCTATGCATCTTTCTTGCCTTATGATATAATTTCCAAGTGGCAGGGAGATCTTGAAGTGGTTTTAAGAAAAACAGTGGTATTATCTAAACAAATAAACCAAGCAGAAATCCCTTGTAAACAAAGGCCTGTGTTGTAACTGCAACAATGTTTAAATAAATGGTAGACAGAAAGCTGTCTTAATGAGTGACAGACACTCAGAACTAGTTCTCCTATTTAGAGTCAGCTTACTTTCTAACAAAGATAGAAGACAGTTGAGTGCAGGCCAATTGAACAGATGGAGCTATTAGACTTTATGGATTAAATAGCAAGCTTGACCCTAAACCTCTTGGCTTTTACAAGGATCAGTTCAAATATACCATTGATTTAATTGTAAGACACAAAAGAATAAATATTCCAGAAAATGGCAGGATAAAGCCCTCAGGATGTAAACCTAGCAAGGAGTTCTTAGGTTGGGACCAAGCACTTGATCCCCAGAAGGGATTTCTAACAATCTGGCTTAATTTGTGTGAGATGATCTCATTTCGAATTGGAAAGATAACCTGTGGATTGTGAGAATGTCTGCAAACCTCATGCAACAGCAAATTGGCATCAAGACTATATAGAAACAATGTTCAAAATGGCAAAAATAGAAAAACCCAAGCAACCCAGTTTAAATGGGGAAAACTAAGGCTTTTGATGAAATGAGGATACACAGCTGGCAACATCACATGAAAACATGCTCCAGAGTCATCACAAAAAGCTCAAAGTGCAGGAAGATTTGAGGGGAAACCAGCAGAATGACTAAGAAAGTAACAAAGGCTGGTGGTGCCTTGTGAAGGAACTGGATTGCTCGCACTACTCTGGTGGTTGTAAATGTTACAGATACTCTGTAAGAGAGGGTGACAATTTCTTCTAACAAGTATGAGCATGCACCATGCACTATCTAACCCAGCAGTTGAACTCTGCAGAGTTATACAGAGATATGAAGACTTGTTCTCATAGGTGAACTTGTTCATGAATTGTGTTCCAAGAAATAAGCCTGGCATCAGTTACTTTTCTTGTCTTGTGCTCAATGCCCTCCAGGAGAAACTTGGAAGGAAGGGCTTATTCTGCCTCTCAGTTCAGAGGTTGCAGTTCATTATGGCAGGGAGACATGATGATGGCAAGGTCACAACATTGCTCAGTTGTTGTGGGAGCCGCTTGTTCATTTCCCGGCCACCCCGACTCCCGAAATAACCACCCAGAAACTACATTATTTAAATCACTGCTTGGCCAATCACTTAAGTGTATTGCTAACTAGCTTTTAAATCTTTGGTTAACCCATTTCCATTATTTTATATTTTACCACGAGGCTTGTGGCCTACCGGCAAGGTTCCAGCTGGCGGCTTGTGCCTTTCTCCTCTGTCAGCTCCATGGCATCTCAATGACTCCACCTTCTTTCTCCCAGCATTCAGTTTAGTTTTCTGGTCTAGCTCTCCTCTGCCCTATCACTGGCCAAAAAAAAATTCTTTATTCATTAGGACTTCTCACATCCCTCTTCAGATCAGGAGGACAAAAACCTTGGTCCTCAAAGGTATATTAACTGTGTCTTCATTTTCTAGAAATTCATTTATTATAGTAGTGTGGCCATATATCTTAAAGATTTCACAACCCCAAAATTGTGTCACACTCTAGGGACTGTGTTCAAACCCATGAGCCATAGGGGACACTCACATCTAATCTATAACAAAGCCAAACTAAGAGTATTTGTGATGCTCTTCAGTGGTGGATAGACAAACTGACCCCTGGGCTCTGTGTAGTTCTCTAAGCATTAGAAGGAATAACCCAGAGAGTACGTTGGCTGAGTCTCCAGGGAATGATCTAACTTGAAGAAACTCCCTCTTTAAGGTCACAGACTGAGTGAGTGCATCCTCAGAACATTTTTTAAATGACAGAATTCGGAACTGCACAATGGTGATTGACAGGCAGGTGGATCGGGAGAATGGAGCTGAGGCAAGGAGATGATTCTATGACAGGACAACAGTAGAAGCCTTGACTGTGCCTTGCGTGTTCTGGTTGTGAGTTCACATCATAGTTTTATAAGGCATCGCCGTGGTGAGCATTTGGATAGATGATCCATGGAAGTCTACTGTTTTCTACACGTCCATGGGAGACCCACAGTCACATCAGATTTTAAAACTTAAAGGTAACCCCTTTACTGTTTTAGCTGATCCATGGAGAATGTGTGACCTTCAGCCCTGACAGTTGAATTTAAATGGTGGGCTCTCTGACTTGTTTTTTTATATATACTTTATTGTTTTTAATTGATCTGTACATTTTCTCCCACTCCCCTTCCTTTCTCCCCTCTTCCCTTCCACACTCCCCCGTCTCTGACTTGTCTGAGAAATATGACACAATTGAGGATCTTTGCGAAGCTGCAGGCAGATGCCTGGTGGCCTTAAGTGCAGGCTGTCACTTACCAGTTTTCAGGTTGTGACACGTGTTCCTGGCATTCTCATCTGCACACTTCTGTGACCCAATCCCCGACTGAGAACCACTCAAGTGAGGATGCCCTGAGTCACTGAGTGTCCTTTAGGTAGGTTGTCTTTTTCCAAACCACAAGTATAGAACTTTTCCATCCTAGACACTGTAAACAGCTTTTACCCTTTGGTGGGGCCTGGGAACTGATCTCATGGCCTTGCCCATGTACAGTGTATGACTACTGAGTTATGGTCTCAGGTCTAACTGTGTCTTTTTGATAATATTCTCTTTGTGCGATCTTATAGAATATAGTCATTTGATACCCAGGGATGGCATTGTCTTGTTCACAGTTATAGTTAATTTCTTGCTTATTGCTGAGTAGTATGGATAGTGCGCACTTGGTAATAATTCACCCATTGAAACACATTTTCTTTATCTTTTATTATTAAACAAAGAACGTAGTTGATGAAATCAATGTGAGGAATTTTTGTCTGGAAATGGGTTTCCATTTTTTTTTAAAATGGGATAAATAACCACCTGTGAGTGTTATTTATGTATTGAATTTTTATTAAGAAATTTCAAACTTTTTTCAGTACTGCAGCATTTTATGTTACATACCGGAAGATCTATAAGTTATATCATTTTTCCATGGTTACCAACATTTGATATTACCATTAGTTCTTATTTTAGCCATACTAATAATTGTTTTAAGTTATCAAAGTTTTGCTTTATCATACCTTTCCTTAATGATGTTGTACATCTTTTCATGTGTTCATTTTCCATTTATGTGTATCCTTTTTGGTTAGATGTCTTTTGCTGCCCAGTATTCTGCATTTGCAGTCTTGGCCATGCTAGTGACACTCACTCATATCTTGCTGTGCCTTCAGTCTTCAGTGTATGTTTCCCTGATGAATTAGGATGTTGACCATCTTTTCAAGTGCTTATTGATTTTCCTTTGTGAAGTGTCTGTTCAGATGTCTTTAATTATCCATTATTAAGTTGATTTACTGGTGTTCTTAAGGAGGTCTGAGGCTTATTATTTTGTCTGCTATTCTTGCATGAGATATGAGTATGCAGATATTGTCTCCCAATTTATGGTTGACCTTTTTCTTTTTAAATAGATATTTTAAAAAGTAAAATTTGACATTTGGAATTTTAATTTAAGTAGTTTTTTCCTACTATTTATAGCAGTTTTTGCTGTTTTTTAAAAATCTTTCCTAATCCTTGCTTATTCATTGGTTGTGAGATTTTCTTTCATCGGGTTTCACTGGTGCAGGGTTTACAAGTTTCTGAGATGGTTTTGAGTTACTTTTTGCTCATTTGGTCATATTTGACCATGTGAGATGGCCATATGGACCTGGTGATTATTAGGTCATTGTCCTGACGACACTAACGATACTGCTTGCATGGCCCCATGTATGAGCACGCGTCTCTGGATGGCATATGTACATTAATTTCACAGCATGTTCTCCATAATGATCGGGTACATTACATTCTATTTCTGCTGGCAGGAAAGATTCTATTTCTTTTTTTCTGTCTTCATATCATAAGACTAACTGCATACTTTTTTCTTCTGTGCAAATGGCCACTTCCTCTTATGTTGTTTGCAACATTCATACCTGTGGAAGTGTTATGACTCTTTTTGAATCATTTTATTTTGAACCTGTTTAAACTGTGTTCATTATGTGAGTATATAGGCTGAGCAGGAAGGATTTCTGGCTGCACCATTATGTGATATGTGTTTCTATGTTGTTAAACTTTTCATCCCTTTCTTGATTCTTTTAGGTTTATTTTTCATGATCCAGAATTGATGATCTCTGATAAGTGAAATTTTAAATACATGTTATTAAGTGCCAAATTGCATGAAAATGATTATATAATTTGGTTACAGATCTTGTGTAATATACAGCGAAAATAAATTTGAAGAACTGGTACAGTAAGTGGAAACTTCAGTATCTCATTTCATGTCACACTTTAAATGCTTCCCCATAAAGCTGTCACATTATACATGTCCTACGAGATGCTGTCATGTGCAGTTTGTAACTGTGCATGTTATTTAAAAAAGTGCATTGGACAGGTGTTTCAAGTCATAAGGACTTTGGAAGAGGCCTGTGATACTTACATAAAGAATTCATCAGCAAAACGGTTAGTCATTTGCTCATTGGTTGAAAAGTTCATTGTTGACTTCCAAATACTAATCTCATCAGTGAAATACTGATCTGTAAAATGAAAGAGTTCTGGTCTTAATTCCTTGCTGAAGTCTTTGCCTATCAATATTAGCTATTCTATTTAAAGCAGCCATGCAGTGCATATCCCTGCCACCTGATATCCAGTTTGGGTACAGGAAATACTGGGCAAGCTTTTGGACTATTAACAGGATCCTGCTGGTTTCTTTGCTGTGTCCCTCCTGTTTCTCTGGTAGCTTAGCATTTAGAAGGCATTATTATTTGTAAAGAAACAATTAGAGTATAGATATAAATGCTTATTTTATCTTTACTTTTAAGGACAGATTGTTCTGCCTTACTTAAAATTGTTCTGTTTAACAAAGCAAATTCCCACAGTGTTTATTTGATAGACATTACATTGTCATGAAAACAAAGGCTGCTCATCTTGGCTTGCCCAGTACAGTTTAGATTTATGCCTACAATTCTGCTCATAGTTAATAACATAATTCTCTTTCATGCCCAGATGAACTAAACATTATAATATGTCTCTTAAATGAATATGCTTTCAATAGTCCCAAGCTCTTGTCTGGCCCTGCTATGAGTCCAGCTGAATGGTCATGGGTAAGGGAAGCCACCAGCTTTGTGTAGAGTTACTTCATGTAGAAAGCGATGTACACAGGACGGAAAGCTATGCCATCTCTGAATATTCTTGAGTACTGCTCCTCAGTACTTAATTACTTTTAGTATAACTGTGACTTAGAACAGTGACTTTCAAAAGAGTTTCTTCTTACATGATGTATGCTTCTTATTCTGCTCTGTCATGCATGTCCTAGTTAAGGAGTCGCTGGTTGGGACCTATTGATTGCAGGACCACAGTTGGGTTAGCTGGAGATTTCTAAATTTGAACATTCCCGAATACCACTTTTATTTTGTCACTCAGAGCAGAACTTCCCTCCTTCCCTAAGCGTCTGTCTCTGCATCCTCTACTAATGAGCATATGTGAGGATTTTGGGAAGTCTTCCTGTGGCTAGTGATGTGGACAACACCGCGGTCCCAGCTGCAGTTGTTTATTCATGCTGTCAGCACGGCTCCCTCCTACTGTGTCACACAGATTAGACCGAACTGAACTGAAAGTTGTTTTGGTTTGTAGATCACTTTGGTGCTCAATCTTTTAAAATTGGGAATAGAATAATGCTATTGTCAGTCAGCAATTTTGAAACATATTTATTGGTTTCTGTTGAATAGAGGTGTTCATAGTTCTTTGAATGGGTAGTTTTTTTTGGTTTTGTAGCAGAATTGATTTTTCTCCACAAGAGGTCAAATGTTAAAGATGTCATTTAGAGAAAATACATTTTTAATCTATTGCCCTGTTCAACTTAAAATTCATTTAAATATCTAAAATAGGGGAAAAATTTACTACCACTGAAGCATGTGGTCTCTTTGAGTCTCATACTTTTCTTTGAAATGCTAGAATAAAATTGTGTTCACAGGAAGTGAAAAGCATTACTGTTTTGATTGCATTTGAGTAAACATGCTATTCTTTGTGAACTGAAATGGTAGCTCTATGCATGATGGTAGACTCTTTTGGAGTAATGCTCAATCAATACCCATGGGAAATACTGGCTTTTAGCATCCTTGGCTTCTAGCATCCTTGTCCTGCTGTGGCTTCCCAGATGTCCCTGCTCCGCTCACAAGGGCAGCATCACTGTTCTGTAAGTTGCTGTTGTCTTCTTATAGAACCTGCAGCTGCTAAGGCCTATACTACAAGTTGAGTCTTGCACTATATTGTTATTCTGGGCAATCTCATCCTCCTAGTTGAATTTCATTCTATAGAGACTCAGCCTTCTTGGCCTTGTACCGTATGGTGAAAGGCATTGAAAAATGACCAGAATGGTTGTTTCATGAATACACATCAACTTATGACAGAGTTGTATACATTGCTTTGCTATGGTCTTTCTAATGTCAGCTGAATTAGTTTCCCACAAGCACACTGAGAAGCAGGAATTATTTTCTCCAGACGTTCAGTTTTTGTGAGAGTCCTAAAGCTAGTCCATGGATGAACGGTCTAGCAAATTGAAAGTGAGACCGGCCAGTCTCTGACTTGTTATTTGTGGCTCATCCCGAGACATTCTTGGAAGTCAGTTCTCCGCACTTGCCAGTTATAGCCCTTAGCCTGGTGTTTCCTTTTCAGGTGTGACACAGTGTGTCCATGTCTTCAGGCTAAGATGTGAAGCTTTAGCTGCTAATCATAAAAATATTGCAATTCGAAAGTGAACATAGAAGAACCCTTCCATGTAAACAGACCATACACCAGTGGTGACATGTTCAGAGTAATACACAGGAGGACAGACAAACAGCAAAAATATAAGAGCGTAATAGTAAGAACTGCTGGGAAATTCCCCTTTTCTCCTTGAGCCCAAGTCATGGCTTTCATTGTGTAGAGTTTGGAGAGGATCCAGAGGAATCCAGCAGAAATTATTAAAAGGTTTGAGAACACTGTTCTCTGCTGGAGGTCTCAAGGGCTGGGTGTATGTACCCCAGAGAAGTAAAGTCTGAATAGGGACTTGATTACAGTCTTCAAATTCACTGAACTCAGAGAGACAGAGGCTGTAGTGCCCAAGAGAACATCTTTTGACAGCCTTGAAAATATGGCTGTTTTCCTGGATTTCACTGTGGTCGGCCAGATTTTTATGAGTGATGATGGGCAGCTGTTCTCTCATGTGCAGTACCCCACTCAGGCCTCTGCTGCTTATCTATGTCTTTTCAACCTTGTTTCTCCTTTTCCACCCCCTACCTTCCTCCAGCCCCTGGCATGCATTATTTTGTTGTATATATGTACTTTCAAAGTTCACACTATGTGCAGAGTAGATTTCAGACTGAATACAAGAAAACCATTTTTTTAATTTTTTCAAATTAAGTATAAATACCTTCTAGATACCTTCATTCTAACCTGAAAGCACCTCTTAAAAGTAAGGCTTGGTTGTGAGCGCCAGAGGATCTGGGGGTCTGCCGTGAGCCTGTGTCTCTAGTAACGTCAAAAGCTGCACCCATAGACCATTACCAACTGCCTGAACATAAACCGAACAAGGATAACACCAGGAGATGTGTCGAATAGATGGGGTAAGAGTACAACGCCTCAACCCTATATGAAGAACTGAAAGCAACAAAGGAATGCTGAGAATGAGAGACATGATTCCCCCAGGAAGAGGACAGCACTTGTTATCCCATATCAAATGGCTGGCCCTGAAAACATATGTGTAAGCACCCTGTGCAGACTGAGCAGCATAGATGTATATATATATGAATTTGCACATATGTATTCAGGAATACATGTGTATATATAATATGTATATGTATGAATATATGCATACATGTTCATGTAATAACAGTTAATAAAAAAAAAGTGTCCATGAATTTGAAAGAGACCAAGAAGAGGTATGTGGGAGGGTTTGGAGGGAAGAAAAGAAGGGGAGATGATACAATCATATTGGTTAAATTTTCCTAAAAGCAAGATGTGATTTCCTCTCCCTTTGCTTCTCTTGAATCTAGAGATAATACCCCTTATCTATGTTTTGAGGAGAGGTGACTTCGAATTAAGTGGCATTGATGTGGAATGCAGATAAGCCACTCCTGGAGATGATGATGGGGCTGAGTTCCTTCTCCTCACCAGTGTTTGATGAAATTCTGAGGGATGCCAGAAAGTGTCCCAGGATGATTTCTGTTCCTTTAAAGCTTATATTCTGTTTGGTGAGATGGGTAAGAAATTATCTAATAGTGATAATACAGTTGGGAAAAGGAAGTATAAAAAGGCGATTACTTGGAGTTGACAGTTCAACTAGAATAGATTTTGCCAGAAAAGCCCCACGTAGCTATGCCTCCTGGATATTTCCGAGTTGACCATTTGAGGATTCTACCTCCTTGCTCCTTTGCTTGTCAGAATCTGGGCTAGACAGCTTGACCCACACTACTTCCATAAGGTTGCTGCTCTCTGTTATCAGCAGAGCAAGGGAGATCCAATTGTTCTGTTCAGTCATGTGCTAATAATCATGAATTGAGGCTAGCCTCACCCCCGAAGACATTTAAGGCCTGTGCTGTAGAAGTATGACTAGAATCTAACAAGTAAGCAAGGTGGTCTGCTAACTGCCCCTATATATGAAGAGGGATCTTTGTCATTGGTTTTCGTCATGCTATATACTGAGTGTTGCATAATGAGTGAGTTTTGCAAAGGGCACTAGGCAATGGGGTGTGAATGATCAACAGCCTCATTCTCAGAAAGACCACTTAATACACTTGATCCCGGATGATGGGTCAATAGCATGACCTTTGTAAAGAAAAGCTCGTTTGAAACAAAATTAAGAATGATGCGAAACTACTTATCTGAGCGTGTGTGGTGGTAGAATTGAACCTTGTTTCATTGTAGTGGCAGAGTAAAGAAAGACATTTGAGTATATAATATAACTTAAAGAGTTACATGGCTTGAGTGGAGTGAGACTTTCAGGCATTATTCTTGAGTACAGACATATTTAAAGAGATTTAACTGCCCTGACACGTATTATGTTCATTAATTAAATTCTTATGCAAAGACCCTTTACATTTGTATAAAGCCTGTAGCTTTACTAATATCAAACTTAAGAGTATAGAACAATTAAATGCTAGGATGATGACAATTAAGGATAAATGAGGCAGTCATACTTTGAGATTTACATGAAACCACACATAGGAAATTCCTTAGGTTCTTTCTGGGACTACAAAATATCTTGTATTTATTTCCTAAAATTTCAAGAATCAGTCTTGCGACTCCTGCTTGTTTGAAACTATTGAAGAATATCTTGCACCTGTCACTCTTGCCCTAAAGACTAATCTCTTCAACAGGGCAGGTATCTCAGTGGGTAAAGAAAGCTACATGTTATGCAAGCATGAGTAATCGAATTTGAACCCCAGCATGTAGGAGGAGGTCACTAGTAAGTTCCCGGCTGCTCAGCCCCCAAATTAAACTGTATTAATTAAATCACTGCTTGGCCCATTAACTCTAGCTTCTTATTGGCTGACTCTTACATATTAATTTAACCAATTTCTATTAATCTGTGTATCGCCACGTGGCTGTGGCTTACCAGGTAAAGTTCAAGTGTCTCTGGTGGAGCTACATGGCTTTTCTATGACTCCGCCTCCTTTCTCTCAGCATTCCGTCTAGTTTTCCC
>LOJH01026812.1:8278-18615 GCA_001685095.1 Ellobius talpinus
GAGAGACAGAGACAGAGAGACAGAGAGAGACAGAGAGAGACAGAGAGAGAGAAAGACAGAGACAGAGAGACAGAGAGAGAGACAGAGAGAGAAAGACAGAGACAGAGAGACAGAGAGAGAGAGAAAGAGAGAGAGAGAGAACAAACAGGAGCTTTTGCTGAAATGAGGATGAAGGTCCGAGGATACATTTGGGAGTCAGTTCCTTCTTCCCCCTTTGCTCAGACAGATCTGTCCTGTTCTACCATCTGCACGCTCCAGGCTCACTGTCCCTCAAGCACCCCCCTCCCGGCCCTCCCCTATCCAGCCCCCTCTTATGGTAGGGGCTCTGGGATTACAGATACAAGCCACTATGTCTGGCTTTTTAAATGTGCTTCTGGGAATTGGATTCAGGTCTTCTGACTTGTACTGCATGTTTACCTACTGAGGAAGTTCCCCAGGCCTGACCGTGACTTAATGTTTAGTGATAAGTTCTGTCAGAAAAATATGGTTGTCTTCCCTCATCAATAAAAGTTAGTTAAGACACAAGAGAAACTTAAAGCAAAGTGAAGAATTAATCCTTGTAAATCTTGAGAACACACACACACACACGATACTTACACAATGCTTAGTATCCAATTCCCATTCTTTCTTTCTTCCTTCCTTCCTTCTTTCTTTCTTTCTTCCTTCCTTCCTTCCTTCCTTCTTTCTTTCTTTGTGTGTGTGTGTTTGTGTGTGTGTATGGGTGTGTGTGGTTGAAAAAGTCAATGCATTGTAAGGAGGGCTGCTTTTTTGTGTCCCAGCTGCCTGGCAGCTAAGACCCGAAATAATCAGACAGAAACTATATTAATTAAATCACTGCTTGGCCCATTAGCTCTTGCTTCTTACTGGCTAACACTTGCATCTTAATTTAACCCATCTCCATTAATCTGTGTATTGCCAAGTGGCTGTGGCTTACTGGGTAAAGTTCCAGAGTCTGTCTCTGGCGAGGCTCCACGGCTTCTCCTAACTCTGCCTCCTTTCTCCCAGCATTCAGTTTAGTTTTTCCCACCTACCTCTGTTCTGCGCTATCAGGCCAAGCCGTTTCTTTATTAACCAATGGTATTCCCAGCATACAGAGGGGAATCCCACATCATCAGTGTATTCTCACCTCTGGGGTGTGGCACTCTGGAGCTGTTGGTGGGGCAAGTGGGCTTCCTCTTCACCACCACAGGCTTCTGGTCTCACAGCAATTGCCTTGGCTCTGCAGAGGAATGCCAAGTGCAGACCAGAATGCTACTCATTCTTGTGGATCACGTGCTGACACTGCACTGCAGAGCGTGGCCAGGGCATTCTTGTTGATGGAGTCCTCAGGTTAAGAAGTGATGTATTTTTGCTGACCTTTCAGGATCTACCTTTCAGGACCATCTAATGCCTTTGCTGAGGTCGCCCTGGAGCTACAGATACAAGTGTTCTGAGCCACCCAATGTGGGTGCTGGGAATTTAACTCAGGTCTCTGTAAGAGCAACATGTGCTCTTAACCACAAAGCTGTCTTCAGTCCAAGATTTGAATACATATATGTGTGTGTATATATTCACATATGTGTGTGTATATATTGAATGCATATATATGTATGTATATGTATTTGAATACATATATATGTGTGTTGTGTGTATATATATATATAAAGAATATATATATTCTTTATATATATATATTCTTTATTGGTTCTTTGGAGTTTCACATCATGGACCCATGGACCCCAGTTGCATTTACCTCCTGGTCCCCCTATCCTCATCCCTACTGTGGCCCCATAAGAAACAAATCAAAGTTAGCAAGCAAATGAACAAAAGAAAAAGGAAAAAGAAAACAAAACAAAAATTACAACAGAAAAATCTCTTTGCTCCTTCTTCTTTTCAGTTTCTCTAACACCTCTGCATTGGTCCTGGTAGCAATGGAGGCTTTAGTGTGCCTTTTAGTCTGTCTCTTTGTCCCATGGTTTTACCAGCAAATGTCTATTGCAGTGAATCACTGGTCTAGTGCAAGACCTCTGGTTTCTGGTACATCATCATCATCATGGGAACTCCTACGGGTTATCCTGTGACTACCATGGGTCTTTGAGCTCTTGCAAGTATTGTTACACAGGACCAGTCCCTTCACCATCTCCAGCAGGTCCTAGATGGAGTAGATGCTAGGGTGGGTCAACCTAAGGCCTGGCTGTGCGCCTAGATAGAAGCCAGGCTGGTCAAACCCGGCCCTTGGGGCCAACTACCTCAGGCAAGTCTGTGGAGCCAGCTCCCCTACATGCATGCCCTCAGGATTGCTTCATCCTGCCCTGTGGTGAGCGGTAGGGGCCATCTCTCCAGGGAGCAAGGCCAGATCTCCTGGTATAGGGTCCAGGGGGAAGCAAGCAGGATTTGAATCTTAAAGGGAGGTTTCGAAATGAATATGTTATTCACATGGAAAGCCTTGCTCTGTTAATTTACATACAAACATTTTCCTGAAAAACACTAGCAAATCTTACTGCTACCTAACCAAGCCTCCAATGGCTGGATTGTCTTCTAAAAGCTTTGATATAATCCATTTAAAAAATAAACATAATTATGTGATATCAAAGTAGCTGGTAGAGTGCACAGAGCTTGGCTATCAAAGGTTATTTTATATTGTCTCTTTGGGGAGCATTAGAGAAGTCTGGGAAAGTCAGAAGCCAAGAGTGGAAAGAAACTCAGAATTTGTGAAATCTGCCCCCAGTCATTGTTTCTGCGTCTGCCTCAACAGCTGGAGCTGTTCTAACACTCACTTGGTTTAGATGTATGTTTATCTTGTCAGTATACAGAAATGTAAAATATTCACCTTTCCAAAACCTAAAGGTCACACTAAATGGCTTGAGGAATTTCACAGCACTGACATGTCTCATGATCTTTGCCTATTTGCTGAAATATTAGCTTCAAAATAATTGCATGTAGCAAGACCAGAAGCACTGGAGAAAGAGAAAACGTGTGAGTGAAAAATAAAGTCTTCAGTAAAATTTTACGGCACTCAGTGAACACTTAACTAACAAAATCTTATCTTGACTTCTCACCAGGCACCTTCACAGGGAAGTGGAGGAGGGTTAAATTCATATAACCTGTCCCAAACTTGTGTAGTTTCCAAACCATGTAAGGATGAAGTACTTGATAACACCCTGGTTCTTAAAGAGTATAAAATATCTGACTGCTGTATTTATAATTCATTTATTTTTATTTTTATCGGGCTCGGTTTTAAGACCCTAGTGGATGGCACTGAAGAATAAGATGAGCCACAGTCCTGCAGATGCTCTTCTTTGCCTCTACTCCCCAAGGCTTCTGCAAAGTACATCTAGGTAGCAAGGATGAGGCAGGGTTCTCCTGTCTTGAATGGTTTACCCTGCTGTGAGCTACTGCCATACCTAATGAAATATTCCATATTCATCAAGTTCGGAAATGTGATGCCACATTGAAAGGGTCTTAGTTATCAATTAGGCATAAAATTTTTAAAGCATAGCAAATTGATACAAGGAAAAATCAATTTCTGTTTACTGAAAGATAGAAATGCATTCATTATTATTTCTCTGATTAAAAAGCGCACAAGTACTTTGTACACTGATCAGACTAGGCCCCTCCTCAGATATAGTTACTGCCCTCACGCTTGAATTTTCCCACTCTTTGCCTTCTGCATACAAACCAGAAAGAAGAACAAGTCATTGGCTTGCAGTGATTTTTCCACTTCTCAAAACAAACAAAGGAAACACACAAATGGAAAAGCTACAGTGACAAACAGCAGATTGTTCCCTGGGGTCTGGAAACACAGCTTTGTATGATCTGAATAGAAGGCAGTCCCCTTACCATTTTCTTGTTACTCATGAAACTATAAGATAGACACCTATCCACAAACACACAAACCAGAAGAGGAATGACATTTGCAACACTGTCCTCTGCTTAGTACTCAAGAGCAGCTATTGCTAGTTTTGGTTTTCTCCCTTGAGTTTTCTGTTTTAAGAAGCACTATACAGTGCTCAATTTCACAACACATATATTAAAACCAAAATGATAAAAAGATTAGCATGTCATCTTTGCAGAGATGACATGCAAACTCATGAAGCGTTTCATATTTTGCACGAACTCTTGCAAAGGTTGCCTGATGAAAACCACCTGTGAGGTAGGAAGGTCTCCCTGAGGTCCTTCGTTTTGCAGTAGGTGGTAGAGAGCTGGCACCTTCCTCGGCGCCTCCTGGTATCTCCGCAGCATTAAAGTCATGTTACTAATAAGTTCACTGAGTCACTCCTGGTTTTGGACCTGAATGCTTGTTGATATTATTTAAAACATTTATTAGTACATTAGCATTCCAACAACAACCAAAAAAACATGATGTCTGGCTCAGTTTATTTAAAAAAAAACTATAAGCAGACTAGAAATTTAACACAGAAGAATGCAAACAAGTACCTAAATTACATTTGGACATACTACTTAAGGCTTTAGGAGCTAGTGGACTTATGTGAGAAAGAATGTTTAGTTTTCAAATCGGTACGCCCTTAACAGTGCACGTATGCTTTAGAAATAGAAGTGGACCTGAGTGCTCACACAAAATGGTTGTGTGACCTGAGCAAGTCTACATCACATTCTCCCTCCAGCTGTGGCAACAGAAGCAGCCATTCGTACCTGGAACATCTGCCTAAGGGTTCAGTGAGATGGGAACCACTGGCTTGCTGTCTGATGACTTTTTATAGGGTGTGTACAAGCATTTGTCTTTATTCCCCTGCCATTGTTACAACTCTTGTGAAAGGAGGCAAAGAAGGAGCAACAGAGAGAGTTGGAGGGGAAGGATGAGAAGGAGAAGGAAGTGAGGAAGAAGAGGAAGGTAGGAAGATGAAGGAAGAAGAGAAAGAAAGAAGAGAAATGTGGATAGGCTGGAGAAGTAATTCAGTGGAGGAGTGCTTGCCTAGCAGACTTACGAGGGTTTGGGTTTCGTTTCAGCATGGAAGAAAGGATCCATTGTGGTAAGAGCATATCATATGTCTACAGATCTGTTACAAACTTTAGATACATCATATAATTCTCATGGTCACCCTAGGTAGGTGTTATTCCAGATTCGAAGAAAATGAAACAGACCTAAAGAGATTAACTATCTTACTCAAGAATCAATCAGTTACTCATTCTAGAGTCTGGTTTCAAATCTTTCATTTGCACCAGCATCTAGGAGTATCTGATACTAATTTTAAAAACTAGAAATTTCCACAAGTTTTCCAAAAAATACCCAGCTTGATTGTGGAAAAAAAAACTAAAATAAAGCAGGGAACTCCTTGGGGGACTGGAAGGAAGCTAATGCTAAATGCTTACAATGCCTAACCGCTGTTAACATCTAGAGCAGAGCCTAAAGATGCCCTTCGAGGGATCCTCAGACAGGAGGCAGGAGAAGGGTGTGGCTCCCATTGTGGCTCTAGGGGACCAGGTTGCTCTGAAGAGTGTAATTTACAGAGATGCTCTCTCGGAAGACATTTACCGTGGTTTGCAGATTGCCTGCAAATGTACATGTCTTACACACATGTGCTTGTAGCGTTTGGTTAGCGCCTATTGGAAAATATAAGTCACTGCCTTCATAATGTTTCAAATGGTCATTCAGAAAACAGCATGAATATCAGAGTACTTCTTAAGATTGAAGTGAATTTTAAATTTATACCTGAAACATTATGGTATACACACTAGTGGAGTTACATGTGAAGCATTGATACAAAGAAACACTGTGTAACGTTTAAATTCAGTGCAATATGCCCCTCTTTCTCAAACATTTGTCATTTCTTCCTCAAATATCTTTGTGTTGAAACTTTCAAAACCTTTTCTTGCAGCTTTTGAAATGTACACTTCGTTATTGTTCTCTGCAGTCACCAAACTCTACAATAGCATCCCGGAACGTCTTACTCCTAACTGTCACACAGTAGCCACAGATGAACCTTTCTTTACCCAAATTTCCCTACTCTTCCCAGCCTGTGATTCTACCTCTCTACTCTCAATTTCTGGGGATCCACTTTTTCAGATTCTGCATCTGCATGAGAACACGTGCCACTTGGTTCTGCATGCCCATCAGGGTCTTAATTATTTCATTCCGTGTGGCTGAACAGTATCCTCGTGCATGCGTGTGTGTGTGTATGTGTGTGCGTATGTGTGTGTGAGAGAATGGATATCATATTCTCTTGCTGTTCTCACTAATGTGATATATGCACTCACTACCAGACCCTTTCCTCCCATCTCCTCTGGGAACTTTTCTTTAAAATCTACTTTGAATATTCCTGGACTATTTACCTCGCTTGTTCCCATTCGTGCCTCTGTAAAGGTCATCATGTCTTCCTCTAAGACCTCTGTATTTTAACAATTATTCTATTGATACAGTTATTATACTAGAGTTCATTTCTACAAATCATCTTGTCCCAGCATGGAGTAGGCATTCAATAACCAATTGAACGCTGATTATTTGGTGATATCCTTGAAAATAGAGACTATGTCTTAATACCCTGACTTTCAGCAATGACTGTCTCTGTGCTTAGCTTGGAGAGTGGGCTCAGTGTTTTTTGAATGGCTAAATGAATACAAAAGACATTCTTAGACCCCAATTGTCATTTAAAACAGTACTTAAGGGAGATAAATGGTAGGATGTGTCATAGAATTGATGGAGTGGCACAAATTTATAAAATGCCTTCAAGTTTAGAATGAGATAAACTGCCTCAAGTATTCCACGCCACAGATAACAGCAAATCTCCTCAAAGGTGGAGCGCATCCCCCACAGTAACCTTGTTACAGGTATAGTCAACCATGACTCCTGCCTTGTCTCAGATTCCAACAAATGAATGGAAATATACATCATGTAGAAGGAATTGGATTTACTAAAGGAGTGCATTACATAGATGGCCCTAGACATAACCGTTTTTAAAATCTAGTCATTCAAGAGGTTCACAGCCCTCCACAGATTGCAGACTTGACAGAAACAGGTAGGAATGTGAGACTCTACTCTTCCTTAAAACAGTGGCTGTCTTCTAGAACCAGCAAGAGCAGAGCTGCTGCCAACATTTGAAAGAAAAGACTAGTAGGAACTAACAAGCAGTCACTTCTGAGAATGTAGCAAAGGTGTAGTCACCACAGAAAACAGAAAGAAAGTGGCTACAAGCAAAGAATAGCAAGACACAGAACTGTTAGCCGGTGGAACGGCAGCCACTGTCCAGTAAGAAATCGCAGTCGGGCAAGCAAGACGGGAAAGAAATTAACGGCAGTTTTAAAGCTGATGGAAATGTTGGAGAGGGAAGGATGCTCACTTTGCTGGGCTGTGTAGATGCCAGAGGCAGGTTCCAGTAGAGATGCAGCAGCTCACAGCTGGAAATGATACTTACTAAAAGGGTAAAATGACAGAATCATGGTTTCCTTGTCACCCAATATGAAGTGCATGGCAAACTAATTTTAATGATAAAAAAGTTAAAACTCTGGTTTCGTTTTCAAAATACACTTTTTATTATTTTTTATTTTTGTAGACTTGGGGTTTTCTCTCTTCTCTCTCCTTTCCCTTTTGCCTGGTTTGATTTATTTGCAAGTCTTCCTGTTCTCCCCGCTGCCCTTCAGCTCTTTCCTTGCCTGCCTCGCCCTCCAGAATATCTGGCACCGTTCTCAATTTAACCTTTGTATTTTACGACAGCTTTAGGTCTGCTAAAAATCCTGAACCGAAAATCCAGGTTTCCATCTTCTTCGTCCCACCCCGCCCTCCACCTACCTCCACTTTCTCTGGCCTCTCACTCTCTGAGGTGAAAAGTCAATACTAACAGAATATTAGGAAAATCCCATAGCCTATTTCCAAATGCCCTCTTTGTATTATTTGGCTCCCATGGGTTTTAGCACTTGGCTGGGCCATGTACCCATTGCAATGTCCACTGCCTTAACAAACCCCTCATGTTTGCTTTATCCCTCTGCTTTTCCAATCACTGACTGTGTTACTGACACCTTGGCCCCACCTTTTCGAAAATGCCACACAGTTGGGGTCTTATATAGTATGGAGCACTATATAAGAAACAAACTTTTCTGTTTGTTTCTTCCACTTAGCAATGTACACCCAAGGGTTTCTTGTGTCTCCTCCTAATTTGGTCGCTCACGTCTGTTCATCTCAGCAAAATGTTCATGTTTGAATATAACCACAGTTTTTTTCAGTCCAGTATCCTATTACTGGTACATTCTGGCTTCCTTCCAGTTTTGAGCAATTAGGTATATGTTGTAAACCATGTACAAGTTTCGTGCAGATACAAATTTTCAGCTCACTTGGATAAATACTTATGACTATAATGACTGGATTACCTGTACAACTACGAGAAATTCCCGACCTGCCTCTCACCATAGTTGCACAACATTGCCTTCCCACCGGCGGTGATGGGAATTCTGATTGCACTGCAGCCCTATCAATGTTTGTTGTTGTCAGGGCTTCGTATTTTAGACACTGTAAATGCAGTTAGACTTTAAATTTAATTTTGTCGTCATTACAAGGGAAGACTCCTTAAAAATAGATTCAAATAGAAGAAAATGTCCTTGGTAGATAATTCTTCATGAACGTAGAATCATGAGTTGGGTATAAACACTGTAAACAAAACAAACCAACAGTGTCCTGTACATTGTTGAGATGTTAATTACATCAGTGTTCTGCTTAGGTGAGATGATGCTCACACTGCTCTCTGTAGGTCAGGGTACCTGTGCAGCATGCTGAACAGGGTACTCAGCATGAACACAGTACTCAGATAAGTCAGGCATGTGTATTCGTATACTCAAGTTGTGCCTACGACCCGAGTCAAAAGTGGCCAATGACAAGGACAGGCAAGAGAGGTACTGAAGCTGTCAAATATTTGAAAACATGTTACCTTTAGCAGATTCCATGTTTGTATCTCCAGGTTGCTAAAGAAAGCTTCCCTGGTCTCAAATATCAACACAGAAGCTCTCTTACTAATACTCTGGTATCTGGGATGAAGATTATATGGATTACTATCTATAAACAAGCTTAACATATTGCCTGACATATGATAACTGTTTAATACTGAGTTGCCTGCCCAGTGGGAAGCTGGGAGTGAGGAAGGAGGGCTTGGCTGAAAAGCGTAGAAGTGATGTTAGAAGTGATGACATTTGAGCAAGCTGACTAGGTCTCCTGGGGACCCCTACAAAGTGAAACAGAAGGAAGTCACGGCTGTGTCTGAAAAGGCCAAGAACAGGAGTGTTACATTGCAAAAGGGCATCCTACTGCAAGAAAGTAATGAAGAAACCACAGCTTTTGTGATTCTGGCAGGTGCCAGAAGGAGAAAGCCTGGGGACGCAGTGGCTCCTTTACTTAGATTTGTGTCAACTGTTCTCTCTCCTTTTGTCTCTCTCTGAACTCCTTCCTCTACCCCGTTCTGGAGTCAGTCATTAGTAAGATTATGCGATGTTAATGAGTTCTTTCAGTTTCTCCATCTGTGTGCTGGCATCACACCTGTTCCTGCAGTACCTGGGTATCTTAGCTGCAGCCAATGTAGGGAACTAGCCACATGCGCTACCTGTTCCTGCGGTACCTGGGTATCTTAGCTGCAGCCATTGTAGGGAGTTAGCCACATGCGCTCATTATTCTGAAGAGCTGTGGCAGGTTTAGGTCTAGATATACCAGGGTCAGGAGAGCCGGGACACTGTGAGATCACCCGTTCAAAACAAAATGAGATGCTGGAGAATATAAAAAGTAGAAGAAAGAAACTATTATTAGTCAACTTCAACTTAAGGTGAACATGTTTGTGTACTACCAGAAAAAATTGATTTTCAAAAATTGCTTCTTTAGTTTTAATATAAAAGCAAATAAGTTTTTTCTACAGAGTAACTCCAATCAGCTATTGATAGTCAATAAACTGAAATAATTTTATTTTTAAAATATGAAATATACTAATAAGCCCTAATATAACTTCTATATTTTCATTCTCATGTCAAATTTTATATTTATTGTGTTCTCTTCTAGAGGTTTTGGAATTTAATTTAAAAGCATTTTCAGACTGTTATTTTATAGATGATTCCCTGGTACCTGATGTTTTAATTCATCTATTCTCTAAGTTGAACTGAAATGTCTGTGTTTCTTAAATGATGGTTGGTTTCCTGTCATGCATACAGTTTTAGTCTCTTATAAAAGGTTGAGATATTCTACCAAAATAATTAGTCACTATATTCTTGAATTTGTCTTAAGAAAAATGCATCTATATATTTTAGAACATAGTGAATTTCTCATTTTAAACTGTTTTTGAGATCTTTCAAAGTCATTAGCATGGACTGAGAATGCACCTTAGTGATAACACCCATCTAACATGGATGAGCTCTAGGTTCAAAGCCAGATTCAC
>LOJH01026813.1:714-16816 GCA_001685095.1 Ellobius talpinus
ACAGGATTGACATGCAGATAGAACAGTGTATACATAATAAATAAATAAATATTTTTAAAAAACCTCTAAGTCCTCAGGGGTGGGTTGGATGTCAGCCTTGATAAAATGAAACAGAGCTTTGTTTTTAGGATGAAAAAGCTGATGTAGGTAGGACAGAATTTGCTGGTGTCAGGGGGTGTCTGCAAGAATGTGGGCTGTACTGTATGAACCCTGTGAGGTGACTGAGGTAGGTTTGGGCTCTGGAATGCTGCTGTTCTAGTTGCTTGGTCAGCCTGGTTATTTCTTTTGGAAATAATGAAACTGTTGGTCTGATGAGACCGACAATGAATAATTCCTATAGCTCTGGGAAGATGGGAGGCTTTTAAAATGTCCATAATGTAACCTGAGTTAGTTATGGATCCTCCTTTCATCGTAAGAAGCCCGTGCTCCTTAGCTGCATGGGACAGGAGGATATGAAAGGCATATTTGGAGTCTGTGCAAAAATTTAAAGATTGTCCCTTTGCTAATTGGAAGGCATAGGTAAGGGCTATTAACTCAGCCTGCTGATTAGTAGTATGGGCAGGGAGTGCCTATGCCTCTACCACCCCAGGATCTGACACTATGGCATAGCCTGCTCTACAGGTCCCTTTATATAAAAATGAGCTGCCATCTGTGTACCAGGTATAAGTGACCTGGGACAGTTTGTCCTCCTGTATATTTGAGTGGTGGAGCAGTAGATCCTCTAGGGTTTCTATGAAGGAATGAAATAAGGAATAATTAATGTTAGGTTGAGGTAGGAGATTTGAGATAATGGGGGTGGGCAGCATTGGAAAGTGAGTGTGGCATCTTCTACTAGTGCCACCTGGAGGGAAAGAACTCCAGAAGGGGTTAAGTTTATAAGCCTTTGTAAGTTAAGAGATGGGACAGATTGTGGTGGGAGAAGATGGTGGTGGCCAGTCCAAAAGTTAGTTTCTTTAACTCAAGAATAAGAAGCTCAGGCGCTGCTAAAGCACATATGCAGGGTGCCCAGCCCTGAGTGTTGAGGTCCAGCTTCTTTGCCAGGTACGCTATAGGTACAAAGGAAGGTCCCAGCTGATATCCTAAGACCCCAAGCACATATCCCTCCTTCTCAGTTACATAAAGGGAGAAAGGATGAGTTAAATCTGGGAGATGAAGAGTTGAAGCCTGGATAAGGGCTTGCTGGAGTCTCTGGAATGGTTTAGTAATGGGATGGAGAAGGGACTCGTGCAGAAAGCTGAGAGCTACCTCAGAAAAGGGACAGATGAGGAGAGAAAAAGAGGGAATCTAAGAATGCAGGAAGCAAGCTATTCCTAGGAATGATAAAATCTCTCTTTTTTGTAGAAGGAACTGCAATGGACTGAATTAGCTTTTTTTCTCTCTAGAGTAATAGCTTTTTTGGATTCAGGTAATGGTTAATCCCAAGTAAATGACCTGAGAGGTAGACAGTTGGATCTTAGAAGGTAAGACACTATAGACCTTTTTGGACAGGAAATTTAAAAGAGCAGAGGTATCAGTTTTGCTGATCTCCAAGGATGGACTGCAAAGTAAAATATCATCCACATACTGTATAAATTTAGACTTAGGGACAGACAGTTAGAGTAGATCAGAAGCTAAAGCCTGACCAAATAGGTGTGGGCTGTCCCACAATCCCTTGGGAAGGACAGTTCAGGTGAGCTGGGTGGAGAGGTCATTATCAGGGTTAGTCCAAGTGAAGGCAAATATATTTTGAGATTGAGAGCTGAGAGGAATAGAGAGAAAAAGCATCCTTAAGATCTAGAATAAAGAAGTGGGAGGTTCCTGGAGGAATAGTGGAAAGAAGTGTGTAAGAATTAGGCATTACAGGATGAAGAGGGACCACTGCAGAGTTAATGAGCTGGAGGTCTTGAACCAGGTGATAGGTTCCATTAGGGTTTTTGACAGCAAGTATAGGGGTGTTAAAGGGAGAAGGTAGGGCAAAGTAGCTTTTTTCTTAGAAGGTCAGGCTTATGTCCCCTAAGGCTCCGGAAAGAGAGGGGTTACTGAGCTTGGGTAATGCACTTAGTAGGATCTTGTAATTGGATAATGATAGGGGAATGGCGTTTAGCAACAGAGGGGTTTTGGGTGTCCCAAACTTGGGGGTCTATCTGAGAGTCTGGTAGAGGAAAGGACACATTGGAGCTGGGAGGTTTGGAAGCTAGAAGGAGCAAGAGGGGAAATGTTGGTGAGTTTGGGGTAAGGTGAATGGAAGAAGCAAATGAAATGGAAGCTCCTTCTTTTGCTAAAAAATTCTTTCCATAAAAGGTACCAGGCAGGTTGGCATGACTATAAATGAATGACTGAGATAAATACCTCGATAAACACAGTTAAGTGGTCTGCTGAGGTAGATAAAGCTGTCCCCCTACCCTGACAATAAGGAAACAAGAAGGAGAGGTAGGCCCCCAGAATTCACTCAGTACCTAGTACACGTAGCTCTGGAAAGTAGATGGGCCATCCTGATACTGTGATGTTTATCTGTGGCTCCCTGTTACAGATGACAGTTGTGTTTGGGTCAAAGGAACTCAGGCAGAGTCTATGGCCAGACCTAGAAGGTCAACTTGGGAATTTTCTGGGTTTACTATCTTCATGCGATGATGTGCTTGAGGACAATCAACTGCCCAATGTCTTTCCCTATGGCATCTTGGACAAGATCTCACAAAACCAAGATGAAGATTAGGGCATGCTCGGGCCCAATGACCAGTTCTCCCTCACTGAAACACGGCCCTGGCAGTTCTCGAGCCCAAGAGGGCAAGGGAGCAGCACAGACAGCATGGGTTGGGTGGTCTGTCTCTTCAGTTGGTCAGAGGGCCATGACTAGCACGTGACAGTGATGACTGTGGGCTTTGTCATACCTTGCATGATACAAATTATAAGCCAGCTCTAAAACTTCTACCTGTGGCGTCAAGGGGCATTTCTGCAAACATCTAAGTTTAGCCTTAATGTCAGGGTAGCACTGAACAAAAAAATGAGTCATGAGTAACTGCCTTCCATGGTTTCTGGATCTAAATTAGTATATTGTAACAGGGCTTTAGTGAGGCATTCCAAAAATGCAGAAGGATTTTTCTTTGTATATTGAATGACCTATGAGAGCTTATTATAGTTTACTGGCTTGAAGGTAGCCTTACAGAGACCTGCCAGAAGGCAAATCAAAAACTGGTCCCTAGCTAAATTTCTACCTGGAGTATTATAATCCCAGTGTAGTTCCTGCTTGGAGACCGCCTCTGCCCTGGGGAGTGTGTTGCATTTCTTTGGTGAACTTTGTCTGCATGTATTCTGGCCTGCTCCCAAACTCACCTGCACTCTTCAGGAAGTAGGTTGTTAGATAGAATCATTTAGATACTATGAAAGATGAGATTATAAGACTGGGTAATATATTTAAATTGCTCCCAGTTTTTGTTCTATATGGGAGAGTTCTGAGTGGTAGAAAGAGACATGAACCCTAACCAATCCATCTACACAGGCCACCTCTTGCAATGGGAAAACTGCAGCCTAGGCTAGGCTTGGTTATGGTTAGGTTCCATAGCAACACGTGAGCGTGTGAGAGGAGGGGTAAAAGTGGGCACGAGAGCAGGTTGGCTGCTGTGGTCAGAAACCCAGAAACCAGAAGGGAGGAATGGTCCTGTGAGACTGATGGTGTTGTTAGTGGGGTGGGGAGAGAGAGCCTAAGATGGCAATGGAGCCTGCATGGTGCAGGTGTGAGCAGAGGGACGTGGGGAGGCAGGTGGCAAGCCAGTGGGAAGTAGAGGAGTGGAAGTATCTGTCTGCTGAGGTCGGGAAGGTGTGGGTTCCTTAGCAGGGTCCAGAGCAGAATCTGAAGGAGCAGGTGTAAGAGCTGAACGAGTGGGAGTAGCTGCCTGCTGAAGTTGAAAAGGCAGGGGTTCATTGCCTGTGTCCAGACTGGAAGTGGAGTGTTCTTCTGGCTCAGATGGCATAGCTAGAAACATGAACAGGTGAACAACTTGCAAGGACAAAGGGTTTTGTTTTAGAACTTAGATAGTAAAAGGCTTAGATATAAGGAAACTCCTTCCATTTGCCTGTGCACTGAGAGTAGTTAGAAAGCTCCCATAGAATATTGGGATCAAAGGTGCCTTTAGGTGGCCACGTTAATTGTTATCTAAATTGTAATGAGACCATTTTTTTTAAACAAAGACAGACAAGTTTGGGAATTTGGAAGTAGGGCATTAAGGCCTGGGGTTTTAGGGCCTCTAAAAGGCATCCCAGGAGGAAGGCTGGATTGGTGGTCTGCAATGGCTTGCTACCCATAGCTGAAGCCATGTAAACCCATGAGAACAGCGACACCATGAGGCTTATAGGGGGACATCTCTCCTCTGTAAGCGGGATGTGATACAGCAGTGAACACCTCAGGGATTGTAGAAGAGCATCTTCTATTTATAGGTGGGGTGTTAAAGCCTGACTGGCTCTGGCCCTGGTGACTCAGAAGCCAGAGAGGCTTGGAGGTCACTCTGAGGGATCTCTCATGGCGAGGACCACTGACAAGTGGTCCAAAAGTAAAGAAAAGAAAAAGAAAAAGACAAGGCAAGCAGACCAACCCTGGGTTGTACAATCACGATTTTAGCTAAGGGAAGCAATCCAGAGATGAATGTCAATGAAGGGCTCAATTGTAGCCATGAAAGCCGAGGTTTGCTCTTCTACAATCCCTGAGGTGTTCGCTGCTGTATCACACCCCGCTTATAGAGGAGAGATGTCCCCCTATAAGCCTCATTTCAGTGGGTATACCCATCATGGTCTTGATCTCTTTGCTTATATTGTCACTCTTCCCACTCTTCAGCTGGACTTTGGAAGCTCAGTCCAGTGCTCTGATGTAGGTCTCTGCCCCTGTTTCTATTACTTGCTGGATGAAGGTTCTATGGTGACATTAGGTCAATTCGGGCACCCATTTTTCTGTTGCTTAGGGTCTTAGCAGGTCTCATCCTTGTTGATTCCTGGGAATTTCTCTAGAACCAGGCAATGAGAAACATTTATATTATTGTGAGCATGTCATTGAGAGAGTGTGGGCCCTCTTCTTTTCCTATTTATAAAGTAAATGGTTTGTTCTGCCACATACTAATTTTGTGATGTTTGGACTCACTGCTGGTAAACTACTTATGTACCAGACTCTCCCAAGCCCAAATTAACCTTTTAATTTATGTATTAATGATTTCAATATTTTGATATTATAACAGAAAACTGACTAGCACACGACAAGATTCTGATTTCTGGGCAGTGGCAAAGTAATGTTTTGAGGATCAGTACGCCATGGTTTTGAAATCCATACTTTTTCGCTTGAAACCATGATGTATGGCCCAGCTTACGCAGATAAGTGACTTAGGTGAACATTCCCAGCATATTTTTCATGCATGTCATTTGAGTAAAGGGAATGCTATGAAATGATTTGGAAAGTCTTTAGCATTTTATGGATTTATAAGAAGTGGATTACTGAACCGTTTCGTGTGGTCAGACAGCAAGAGGAAGAGCCAATGTTCAGTCTTATGTGCCCTTCAGAGAACTCAGAGGTGACTGCTTTTTATTCAAGCTGAGAGACAAGCTGGATAACATAGATTGCTCTCTAAGTCTGTCCCTTTAAAAATGATATATTTATGGAATTAGGTATCACTGTGCGGGGATACACACACACACACACATACACACAGAAAGTGATTGATTCAGTTGTTGGGTCAGAAAGTGAAAATACTATGCCATTGATTCTTTTCAAATATTGATTTAAATGAAACAAAAACAGAAATTGCTTTCTCGTATATCAATTTTATACAGACTTGACCTTGTCCAGGGAAATGTGATTTTGAAAAGTTTAAATGTGCTGAGCTAAGTGGCATACACTACTAATTACCATTAACTCAATTTTCAGATAAATCAATCTCTTTTGATTTTATTGCTAGGGGTTAATCCAGCAGAGTGGTTATCATACTGACCAAACCTTTTGGGTTTTTAATTGTTCTGTTCAAATGAAGAGCATTATGGCTGCTTTTGTTACCACCCAATTAATTCTCAAACCAATTAAGATAAAATCACACATAATAATCTCCTACTTATTATTAAGTGTATGAAATTTGCTTTCATCATTTAGTTCTTTTGACCTACTACTGACAACTCCTGATTAGTGGAACCCTGACATTCTGGGTTTCTCGCTTATTAGCATTAATGGACACTTGGAAAAGACATCCCTTCAACGTGCTAATTCAAACTGACATTAAACATTTTCTACAAATTAAATGCTCTGTAATTGTTTGTCTGAATACTGCACTGGACTTCACATTATATGTCTCGTTTTTGTTTTTCTTGAAACATATTTCTGCATGAGAACAACAAAATATTAAAACAATGTGACGTAATTCATCTGATACTTGGCTGGTTATCTTTATTTAAATTCATAAAGCATTCCAAGAATAAAATTGTAAATATTAGAGGCCAACCCTTTAGGTTTGTTAACATTCAAAACCATATATAGAAATCTCATTTTCATAAATTTTGATTTTAGCAACTCACTATTATATTTTAAAATTCTAAGCAACATTCAATATATTTTAGATGAAAATTCAAAAATATTTTTCTTTCTTTAAAGTAAATATATTTTAATTAAAACATAAAAATATTGCAACACATTTAAGTGGTACAATATGAAATTTTAATATATATTAATATCTGGGGTGAATATCACAAATTGCAATTGATTATTTTATTCTTTTAGTAAATATAATTTATTACTTTATTAGTTCATTTATTTTAATGTCACTTTGAAATTTAGTGAACAAATATTTAGGTCATCTGGATTTGAAAATTGTTAGATAAAATTAATATTATCCAAAATTCATTTTTATGTTTAATCTATGCAAGTTATTTCTATAAAACATTTTAAAGAAGTACATATTTAGAACATGAAACAAGGTCAGCAATTGGCCTTCATGTAAAATTCTGGGCCAATTCATATATGGCAATATTGAAATTAATTAACCTGTACCAGCATCTAAAACAGCAGTAAGTTAATAACTTTTGCATATTCTTTAATTCTTCATTAATACAACACTTAAAATTCTCAGCAGATTCATAGATAAACCATGTCTCACCTATCCAATTTTTCCTAAAGCTACAAAGAAGTTTTGTTCAATTATGACTTGAAAGACACAAAGAAAATTCTTTAAATTTCTTAAAGAAGTTGGTTCCGGATATTTTATGTGACAATTATGTACTGACATAAACAAGAATATGTCTTAACTTTAAAATATTGTCTTCAAAGCTATGACATTCTTGCTGCATATTATATACAAAATATTCACATCATTTTAGTGTTATAGTTAGCAATAAAAATATGTCTTGATTGAGAGACTCTACAACAATTTAAATTTCATAGGCAAGGGGCAGGATAAGTTCTTAGTCTTGATAAGGTATAGGAATTACAATTAAGAAATGTGTATAAATGAAACATGGACTCTACCATCAGAAAACTTCCCAAAGAAAGAATATATTGATAGTCTAATGATTAAGTTCAAACTTAAAATTTAATCATCATGACTATGAACAAAGATTGGTTTTGCTAAGCAGGTATACATATATACAGAGACAAGTGTTTATGAACTATCTTATTTTCTGGAAATGATATAAAAATAAAACTTCTTTTTATTTCTTGCAAGTGTTTAAAACATATTCCCTGATCATCTAATCATTTTATTTGAATTTGACTGAATTTTTTTTTTACTGAAATAGTCAGCTATCTCAGACTAGGTCATGAATCTCTATGTAGGGATTTAAGCAGCTCAGAAGACCTGGTATTGTTTCTCAAGAAAAAAAAAGAAGTAAAGATAAAATATAAAGCAGTATGTCAACAATGTCAAGAGCAACAGCAATCATAAATCAATCTGAGACAACTGAGCATGCATTCTGATAAAAAATTCTGGGATCCTAAGTTGCTAGGAAACACTGATCATACAAAGACTAGCAACACTTTTGATTTAACTTTGATCAAATTTGAAGAGATTTTTAGTTTGTGTCTGAATTTATAGTCTTTTTTACAGCCTGGAAACATTGTACCAATAAAGACATTAATCATTCATAAATTATATGCATTGTGACTCTTGGATAAGTAAATAAATGTGGAATCTATCCTTGATAATGGACAACACCAGAATGCCTTTGTTAGTGGTTGCTCTTAAATGCCATTTTATTCAGCATAAAAAACAAAAGGATATCTCTTCTTATAATTTGGTGTCACAGCTTTGATCATTTATAACCTAAGTTTATCTAAAAGAATCAGAGATGTCCATCCACAAGAGAGGAGTTGAAGAGGTGTCCCTTTGGAAGTGTATCTACATTAAAGAATTCTGACACTGACATGACGAAATACACTTGCTGCAATTACAACCGTGTGTTTATTGTTTGCCAGTGTTAAAATGATATTCAATACTTTTATTGTCCTCTGTGTGCTATACTTGGAGACAATAGAGACCGGGAAATTCATTAAAATTTTTGAAAAATTAGTAATTGTGTTTTAAATTAAATTTTAAGCTGAATATTAATTAAATTTAGTTTCTTGTGAATTTTGTAACAAATAATATGATGTCCACATTATTTTGAATATTTCCTCTCCTCCTTCAAACTGTTCCTGTATTTGCCATGATTCCTCTCAAATTTATCACCTCTTTATATATGACAGAAAGAGGTACAGAGAGAAAGAGACAAAGAGAGACACAGAGAGAGAGAGTGCAGTCCATTTAGTATTGTTCATATACGTATTTGTTTTAGGCTAATGACTTCGGATTGGATAGCATACTCAGGAATGTGTTCCTGAAAAGAACTGATTATTACATTCTAGTATCTATTAATTGCCTGTAGCTCTTTATCTATGGATAAGACCTTGTGAGAGATCCCTGGTTAGTGTTAGCATGGCCAATGGTATTCTTGAGCAGGTCTTGTTTAGGCAGCTACAATACTTTTTTTTTATATTCATTGAGTTTATCTTTCTTGTTGTTGTGGACTTTCACTTGAATTTTAAAAAATAAAACTTGCCTGAGGAACAGAAAGTAAAACAGCCACAATGGTCAATCTTATAGACCAGATGACAATAACACATACCTTTAATAATCCCAGTAGCCACACTAGCTTTCAATTGAAACCAGGCAGTAGTGGTGCATGCCCTTAATGCCAGCCCTTGGATAAGAACATTCTAGGTCAGTTTTAGCTGAATTCCTTTTAGGTCCTGCATCCAAAATGTGTGGTGTCTCCAGTAGTAGGGTCTGACTTCAAGTTCTGAAAGGATACCAAGGGCAACGGTAGTAACATTACTTGGAGAACCTTAGACTGCCCTGATCAACTCCAAGAGAGATTGCCCAAGCCTGGCAAAGGTGGGTTTGTTCAATTTTTCTATGACTCTCAGAAAAGAGTCCAGAATTGCTTTGACTATCTAGGGTATTTTGTAGTTCCACATAATTTTTAGGAGATTTTTCTATTTCTTGATGAATGCTACACAGATTTTGTTTATGATTGCACTGAATCTGTAAATGTTGCTGATTTGGTGGTGTTTTCACAATACTGATTCTACTACTGCATGAACTTGGGGATTTTTCAGTCTTCTAGCATCATCCTCAATTTCTATCCCCGAATATTAAAAGTTTTCATTGTATAGGTCTTTCATCTCTTTGGTTAAGTTTAATAGTAGATAGTTTATTTTTAGAGGCTACTTTGAATAGTAGTCTTTCCATAAACTCTTTCTCAGGGTGTCTGATGGTGTATATAAAGGCTTTTTAAAAAGTAGTTCCTATATCCTACCACTCAGATGAATGTGCTAATTATTTCTACATGTTATCTGGTAAAATTTTGGGGATCTTTAGTGGCTTTAACATCATAATTTCGGAATGCAACTACACTTCAACTGCACAGCATAGCAAATAGTCACTCACTATTATAGTGGCATTTCATTTATATTTTTTCCTTTTTTATTTCTTTTTAGAGACAGGGTTTCTCTGTAGCTTTGGAGCCTGTCCTGGAACAAGCTCTTGTAGGTCAGGCTGGCCTTGAACTCACAGAGTCTCCTGCCTCTGCCTCCTGAGTACTGGGATAAAAGGTGTGTGCCACTATCACCTGGCTTCATTTATATTTTAATAAATAAAGATTGCCTGAAGATCAGAGAGTAAAAGAGCCCCAGTGGTCAGCCTTACAGATCAGGCAGTGGTAACACACACACACACCTTCAGTTCCAGTACCCACACTAGTTGCTATAGAAATCAGGTGATTCATCCCTTAATCCCGATGGTGCATATCTATAATCCCAACTCTAGAGAGGATTATAAAATAGGAGGAGACAGATAATAATCTCAGGCTCATTATGAGATTCCTAGAGGCAGGATCGCCATTCAGACTGAGGTAGAGGTAAGAGCCAGTGGCTGGCTGTTTTACTTTTCTAATCTTCAGGTTTTTCCCCAATTTCTCTCTTTGAGTTTTTATTATTCGAGCTTCAGACTATCAACTATAATTTAGATTTTCTATGTGTGAGATGCAGGAAAACAGGCAACATAATAAATCATTTCTGTATCTCAGAATTTACAGAGCTCTGCTGACAGATTCTGAGGCACACAAACCTCATTTTATTGTGAAGAAACAGACTTTCATGTTACTCTTGGAGATCCACCCTGTCCTTCAAAAACTGAGATATCAGAAGTATTTTAGACAAATATGGGGACTTCTACCATGTCAAGGATGGAAGGACACACTCCTGAGATGGGAATTGTCAATGTCTAGTGCATTGGAATCCCTGGGTAAGGGTCTCGTGTAAATCAGGACACAGGGGATGCAGAGAATAAAAACTGCATAGCAAGCTTTATTTTTTCATGCCTTTTTTTACAGACTAAAAAGCATTACCTCAACTCTGCAACCCCCTCATTTACCCACATACATGATCATGAGAAACTCTTACCTCACCTTGCAAGAAACAATGCCTCAATAAAAAGCAGTAATAAATATAAAAAGAAGTGCATAGAAACAAGCAAAAAGTATATAGAAGCAAAGCACTTCCTTAATCTATGTCTGGTAGAGTGTGAAGAACTGAACTCAAAGGCCACTTCCCTACCAAGGGTACAGATTCTGACAGTGCATTGAGAAATGAGCAGAGGAAGTATGCTTTCATCTATGCTTGGTTTGCCTAGCAGTCGTTTCCCAACTTTGTCTCATCTGTCCCTGGAGGAGTCTGCACTCTAAGCCAGTTCTGTGTCTCCACAGGGGATGTAGGGAGAATTTGGCTTTATCACCCTAGGCTGAGAAAACAAGATTTGCACAAGAGTGGACAAGATGAGAGTGATAAATAGGAAATGCATTTAAGAAAATAACTGAGAAGGTAGAAAACTCCTTTACTCAGCATTGTAGAATTGGCACCCCTCTAATCTGAACTTCTGTGTGTTTCTTTATAGAAATGTTCAATCATATAGTTATGATTCAAATCGTATCTCGATCCTGGGCCCATCTCAGACGATGGGTTTGCAAATGCCTTTAAATCTTCTTTATTTAAAGTTTGAGATTTACCCTGATGTTAGATAAATCTCTTGGCCTCCCCCTACTCTGACACTGAATCTCAGTCTGCATCTCCCTGCTGTCACCAGTCTCTCAAGCTAGAATCATAGTCATCCTTAATATGTGTGTCATTTGCTTCCAATTTAGACATTTTTTTTCTAAGAATCAAAAACTGTTTTTACCCTTCTCTTTCTCTCCTGGAGGTTGTTCTATGTTGCAATCCACCACCTTCATCTCCATTGTAGTCATTTCTTAATTAAATATTTCTATATCTATGTTTAATCTACTCACAATTGAAATTTCTATGATAAAGTTTCCATAGTCTTTGCAAAGTGAATTTTTGAAGTTATCTTCTGCTCAAGTTAAAGCTTTCCTTGGTGGCCTATTATTTCATGATAAGCAGAGGCGTCCTTGTAGTAGTTTATAAAATTTTCTGAGATATGACTTTTACCAAACACTCTATGGTCATTTACCATTCTGCATATGCTGTCTAATTTTCTGCTGTGCTGACTGTACTCATATTGTTTTAGAAGGCAATACATTCTCTTAGCTCAGGAAATTTCACATTTTTTCCATTTTTTATTTTTATTAATTTTTTTCATTTCTTTTACTTATCGATCACAGCTTCCCTTTTCTCCTCTCCTCTCATTCCCTGTTCTCTGCCCCCATCTCCTGTCTCATCCTCTTCTCTGTCTACATTCAGAAATGGGCTGGCCACCCATGGGCATCAACAAAACATGGCACATCAAGTTGAGGCATGCAGAGCTCCTCCCCCTGCATCAAGGCTGGGCAAGGCAACCAAGCATGGACAATAGGTTTTCCCAAACCACCTCAAGCTCCAGGGACAGGACTTGATCTCAATACCTGGAGCCCCACAACAGACCAAGGTACACAACTGCCACATACATGTAGAGGGCCTAGGTAGCTCCTATGTAGGTTTTCTAGCTGTCAGCCCAGAGTCTGTGAGCTCCCAACAGCTCAAGTCTCTGTTCGTTCCCCCATCATGACCTTGACCCTCCCTGACAGTACAATCCCTCCTTCTTCACTTCAACAGCTCTCCCTTGAGACTTCCTTGTTACCTAGCCTCTCTGGGTCTGTGCCTGGTTTCCCTTTGCTTTATACATAAAATCCACTTATGAGTGAATTCATACCATTTTTGTCTTTATTGGTCTGAGCTACCTTGATCAGGATGATGTTTTCTAGTTCTGCCCTTTTCCCTACAGATTTCATGATATCACTGTTTTTTACACCTGAGCAATACTCCATTATGTAAATGTGCCATATTTTCTTTATCCTATTTGTCTGAAATTTCTATATATAATAATTTATCATTACTCTTCCAATATCTTACCCACCAAAAAATGATATACAATTCTTATAAAGACACATGGATATAGCATGTCTTGATTCATATTTATATCATAAATCACACTTAGATTTATAAACTGATGTGTTGTTTTTGCCATTTACATCTTGCTTCCTCACTCAAGTAAGGTAAGACACATGTTTAGTTTGCTCAGAAAAATCTCTTTAGATCTTAAAAAATTAATTGAATGGATGATTAATAATCAATCATTGAATAAGGTAAATAAAAGACTTCAACATATGCTTAACATTCATAAAAAACAACTGATTTTTGTTCCTCTGAAAGCTCTTGTTTCAAGGTCAAATATATAAAAATACACAATAATGACTCATAATTAAAACTTGAATTATTTTTAGATAATTGATGAAAAAAATAAAGGAAAAGCAACAACAAGATGTCAAAGCCTTTTCTCCTGATTGTTATTTGAATTATATTTTAGTAGAGTGGGTTAATCAGAGATTTTGAATTCTATCATAACAAAAAAATGACATAAAGCTTTATTATATTCTATCTAAATTCAATAAATGGTTTGAAGAACTCGCTCAAAAAAGTTTTTAAAGGTTACCACATGGAGACCAAAGAACTGATGAAATAAAATTTCACACAATACACAATACAAAAAGTCTGCTTTCTTGAACTTAAGTCTATTACTCATGAGGTCCCGGCAAATCTTGTTAAAATTTGCCGTGAAGGTCTTTGTAAAGAAACTTTCTTCCATAAATTCATCTACTAATGGCTTATTTCAGTAGGCTAACACAATAAAAACATGCCCTGGGAATTCAAGTTAAATGGTATTGAAAAGCTTTGGAGAAGCCTGCTGCTCTCAGACCAATGTCTCTGTGACTTAGAAAAAAAAAGAAAGCTGAGGATCAGACACTTTGCATTTCTCTGAGTTCTCTCGTGTGGTATTTGGTTTCAACTGACACATTCTACTCTCTTCCTCACAGGAAAATGAAAAATCTAATTTGGAGTTCAGTTCATTATGTATTAAAAAGGCTTCAGTGTTTTGGGTTTTTTTCCAAGTAAAATGTTACTGTTTGGGGGCAAAGTATTAGGTTCTAGTGCTAAGAAAACTCAGTTATTTGTTATGCACTGCTTAACTTTTACATCTATAGAAAAGCAATGACAATGTACTAACCTCACAGATAGTTTTGGTTGTTTTATGGAGTAAGTTTATTTATCTATCAAGACCTCTGAAATAGTTCCTTCTTTTGAACTGAGATTTCCTCCCAGAGAGACAAAGTTGACTGTCTGCTTGAGGTTCTGATTCTTTATCGCAATGTTAAAATCCTGTGTGCCCTTTCCATGTCTTGTATCTCAGTTTCTCAATGTTTACTTTCATACCAGTTTTCACTGACTTCAACCACTCTATTTACCATGCTCTGCAGCCCATTTGGACTTTCAGCAAGTAGTGCTGTATCATAATGAAAAACAAGTTATTGATTCCCACACCACCTATCTGCATGCCTATCTTTGTCTATCTGGAAACCTCAGTACAAAGGATGAAACTATTTCAGAAATCAAGAGGCAGATATGGATAGCGAGGGATACACTAGGAAATGTTTGGTCAGCAAGAGACATAACGACAACAAAATTCCAGGTACATGAGACACTTGTCTTGAGCTGCCTTCTTTACATCTCTGAAATCTGGACAATGAAACGCTCCTCAGAACAGCGGTTGACTGTGTTTGAGATGGCGTGTCCCAGGAGGATTCTAGGCATCACACAAAGAGATAAGCTGTGCAACAGTGACATTAAGAAACATCTCCATCTACAGAATGAAATGAACTACAGGTTATGGCAACAGTGCATGAGATAACTTTGGCCATGTAATGAGAATGAATGAAGGCAGATACCCGAAATAGCTCTGCTTGGACGAGTGCACATGGTAAGGCAAGAGGAAGGCCCCAAAAATGTCTAAATGAAGATTGTGAAACCTTGGGTATGACATTAACACAAGCATCTAGGACTTCCCAGGATAGGAAAAACAGGCTCCCTATGCATGCTTAAGCATTGCCAGGGCATAAGTGATAATGAATGATTACTTAGCTATCACCCATATTCTCACAAAGTATTTAAAAATCTATCAGTGTAATATTTCAAAACATCTTTTCTAGATAGGAAGAAAATTGTATTTGCCAAACAGTTGATACAAAAATTAAGGAATGCCTCAATTTACAATTGTTAGGTGAATTGAACTTTTAAAATGGTATCGGAAAGACTGAGTACAGTCTGGTGAGCAAGTGGGGTGACCACACAGCATGTTTCCATAGGATAGCCAGTTTGATTAACAGTTAATCTTGTTCTAAAATGCTAGTTATTTCTTTAGTTCAAATGTTTAGATAAGTATCTAACTGATGTGATGAAATAATCTGATCCAGGGCAATATAAGGGAGAGATGGAGAAATTCCATCATGGAAGGGAAGGGAGAGATGGAGATACTCTATCATGGTATCATAGCCTCAGGAGTAGAGTCCAGATCACCATGCTGTATTAGCAGTTTGGAGGCAGAGAAAGAATGGGAAACTGGTGCCAGCTGACAAAATGTCACATTCCAATCACAGTGATACAGTTCCTCTAACCAGGATTTACTTTCCAGAGACTGGAATAAAATCCTCAGTTTCTTTATCTATGCACCAAATAGACTACATATGAGCCTGTGGGAGGCATTTCCTATTCAGACTACATTATTATTTATAATGATATTTTAAGTTTTAGTCTCCATTTTGCCAAAAATACTGGGTAGATAATAGCATAGATCAAAATTATGCTAAAATATACTCTGTAAGTTATGACACACAGAAATGGAAATGCCATATTTTTCTTGAAGGCTCTTAAAATAATTTGCAGAGCTATTTTTTTTGAGTGTGTGTGATTATGGGGTGCTTAAATAATACTGATGTCCAGCTACTTTGGAAGGACTCAGAGACAAACCTAAGAGGGCAACAAAAAGTACAGTAATTTTAAGATAACCTGCTAAGTCACTATGTCCTCCTTCTTGGGAGCTCCATCCTCATCAGTCTCAGAAGTCATACCACTTGAGTTGGAGAACAGAAAGCAGAGACAGAGCAAGGCAGAAAGCCACATTCTGAAGTCCATAGAACAACCTGATACTATACAGAGTGCTGATCTGGGTTCGCTATTCCTTTCTTTATTCTATTCCTTCCTTCCTTCCTTCCTTCCTTCCTTCCTTCCTTCCTTCCTTCCTTC
>LOJH01026814.1:0-18266 GCA_001685095.1 Ellobius talpinus
CTTAAACGAATACAGTTTCCTTGTAATTATTTCGGGGTATAAGCTAGCCGTGCGTGAGCTGGGCTGGACGAAAAGCAGGCCTGCGCCTCCCCTATCACCACACACATGGATCGATACTTATCCCTCAATCCAGGCTTAATAGAGAGCTACTTCCACTAACAAACTTCCTTACACTCTGTTCTCCATAAAATCTGTGTCTTGCATGCCCTCCCAGCATTCCTACAGCTGTGACTTCTGTGCAGAATTATTTCCACCAGGGAAACCTAGAGTGTCCCAAGGCTCCCAGTAGGAAACTGATTCTCTCCTGCTCCCTGATACACTCGCTGCCTAAGTGGTCATGTCTTGCCCAGCAAATCTCAGAGCCTGTGTCACAGTGAACTTCTTGTTTCCTGGTTCACAGTATTAGCTGAATACCCATGGCAGAATCTTCAAACTCGGAGGCCAGTGAGTGCTCACAGCTTTGAGATTTTCTCTTTTTTTGGGGGGGGGTGAAACGTAAAAACTTTCTGAGAGATGCTGGATATCCTAGGATAAGGAAAGTCAGCAAGATGTGCATTGCCCCCCCACAAGGTTGCTCAAGATAAAAACAAAGGGACTCCTGTCTCACATGCCAGGAACCAAGAGAATAATAAAGTAAGTGGGAAGGGTTAATGAACACCCAACACACACACACACACACACACACACACACACACACTCACACGAGAAAGGCAGACAGAGGACAAAGGAGCAAAATACTAAATCAGCAGTATTCAAGATGCTGTCTAAAGACCCCAGTGCACACAGAATAACTTTTTAATTGTCACTCACATGCACTTAGACATTTCTCTCGCAGAAACAGCAGGCACAGCAGCCTCGCGGATCCCACACACTCCACTGTGTACAGTCCTCTGTCCCAGCTGACAAGCATAAACAGCCCTAAAATAGCCCTTCAAGCTTTCATTCCCTTTATTGCAAGTAAACACAGCCCACTGCCTCTGATGCTGAAGGCGTTCGCAGCCCTAATGCTGACTCACTGAAGACCACTTGACTTCTGTGTCTTAGTGTGTGCCCGGATCAAAGGGAACAATACCAGCTCACACACTAGATAATAGCTACATTTCTTAAGAACCCACTCAGCAACAGCGTGTTGGTAGGCAGTATACAGTATTCTCTGGGCGGGGGAATTAGTGCTTTCAATGATCACATGATGTGATGGGTTTGCTATAATATTTTATACATACATTTTACTCATGCATCCTCCAAGCCCTGAACCTTGCCTCTGCTTCTTTCTCCACAATCCACCGACAGCTTTCTGGTCACACATATTGCAATTCCCTCTTTTCTCCTTCTACTTAACAATCTCTTCTGCTCTCATGGTTTCCTTTCTAGTTCACACACACACACACACACACACACACAGACAGACACACACACACACGATTAAATCCACATTCTGCTCCTGAGAAAGTACATGCAGCATTTGTCTTGCTGACCCCCGCTTCTCTCACTTGATGTGATTTCCAGTCCCATCCATTTTCTAGCAATTGTCATTCTTCTTTACGGATGAATAAAACAGCATTGCATGTATGTATCACATTTTCTCTATCCATTCAGTTACCAATGGACAGCTAAGATGGTTCCATTTCTTAGCTATCATTAATTGTGCAGCAATATGGAAGGATGTGCCAGTATATTGGAGTAGGTGTTGGATACTTCATATAGCTACACTTTATTCAATACCCTTCTGCCAACTGACCAGCATAATTTTATCACCCAATCCACTGTACAGATAAAGAAACCAAATTGAGTCTAAATCATTCTCTGAAAAACATCACACATGGTGAGACAAAGGCTTTCGTTGAGAATGGTTTGGTTTCAAGGTTACATTGCCATGCTTCCCTCTGTGGAGATAGATGATTGGCATGTTCCTATCCCCAGGTAAAGGACTTTCACAGTGACAAACCATGGGTGCACACTGGAGCTCCTACTCCCTTATGAGCTATCTCTAACCTGTCAAGGATCTTACTCTTCTGGGCACCAAAGTGATAAACGCTGATGACTTTTTTCTCTTCTCCCAGTGTTCACAAGGCCTCTGGAACTGTCTCTCTGTGACCACCATATATATTTTAAACATTGGCGGGGGGATCCAGACCGTAATGCAAACTGGTCACTCCCTTTTCTACAACTTAATGTGGAAAGGAAACTGACCATAATGCAGAATTTGAGGCAAGGATCATCTTCCCCCCAAAAAAAACCTACTACCTAAGCTTTATCATCAAAGCCAGATTTACAACTTTGCAGTCGCTTTCGTTTTAGAAAAATGTAAAAGTATAGGTTTTTTCTCTTAACCGCTTTTCAAGATGTTTTATCTCATAGAATAAAATCACATGGCTTTCTCCACAGACGTATTTGTTGAACTGGGAACCGACTCCTGGGTTCTGATTCTCAGCATGGAGGGTCTCCTTCAGGGGCACAGTTGGAAGGTCTCTCTGCAGGAACCCACCTTTACAGACTACTCAGCTTTTCAAAGCCCTCTACGTCTGGAGCTAACACCAGAGTTTGAGGTCTAGGACTAGAAAGCAAGCAGAACACTATTGGCATCTTCACATGTTTTGGGTAGCAAAAGCCAGCTGATTGGAACCACACAGTGGTTCTGCAGCTATAAAAACAAACCAACAAAATGAAGCCTGAATAACCAAACGTGTCCCTTTTGTGAGGCCACTATTCTTGATGATCTCACAGAAGAACTTGTTTTGACCCGGTAGCAGTTACTTAGAAGAGAGTCCATTCCCAAGAAAACCTCATAATACCCAGAAAGCCCCCGAAGGGGATTCAAAAGGGAGTGCTGGACTTCCTAAGGTGTCTTTGCCTAACCTTAAGAGCTACAGATAAACCTGCTGTGCAATCTTAACCAGCTTAGGACTTAGGGAAAGGAAAACACTCAGCCAAGTTGTGTAATTTCTACTTAGAGCTAAAATAACACCAGAAGCAAAGAAAGGGAACTAGAAATGGAGCAGAACACATGTGTCTTTTGTCTTATCATCTCTTCCTTTGGCCATGGTCTATTTCTTTCACAGCATTCTGGATGACCAAAGAGTACCCTTTCTTTCCTTTGTCCCTTCCTTCCTTCCATATTGACCATGTACCTAAAGTTCTCTATCCATTGACATGATGAGAGATGGATGAAAAAAGGGTGAGAGAAATAAATCTATTTCAGCTCTAGGAAACAGAATCAAAGTGTCCAGATGAATCATATGGGGAATTTTGACTTCATTGTGCAGGTCAAAAGAGAAATGTGGGTTTGAATCCCACCCAGAATCCAAAGATCAAGGAGACGCTGCCTTTCTTCAGCCCCTTCCCCCTTGTTCCTGGCCTAATTGAGACCATGCCTCTCTTAGAGACGCTAACCGAATGTGAGCTCTCAAGTGGTCGGGACTCCCTCACGGGGTAATCATTAGCAGTCTCGTGTTCAGTGTGAAAGAATGAATTCAAGGCTGCATACGTCTGCTCTGTGCCACAGAGCCACACCCCCCAGCCTCAGCGGGCACGTCTTGCCTTGGGCACTTGACAAGTCAGCCTTCAACACCACCTTCTTTGTATTATCTCTTGTTCAGAACCTGAGTAACAGTGATGGGAGCATTAATTTCCTGCCGTATACTCCATATATTGTGTGTGTGTGGCTATAGTTATCACTCTCCTTCCATCGACTATGAATTAGGCATGGCTTTTGTTAAATCACCTATGCATGTGAATTTCACAGGACATTAAACTCCCACCAGCCAACAACTCATTCCACACTAAAGAGCATTCCTCTCCACTCCTATGTAATTGATGATCTGTCCCAGGTAGGTGGCTACTTAATCATCATGATGGAGATGATTTTTTTTCTTGGTTTCTGTAATAATATTCTTCCTTTTAAGAGAATCCCATTATTTAGCTATGAGCATGGCTCCTAGCTAGGAATTACATCTCCCAGTTTCTTTGATTTAAACTCCACACTAAAATGTGAACAGAAATCAATTCTTCACCTTCCTCATATCCTAGAGTGATTGTGTGTGTGTGTGTGTGTGTGTGTGTGTGTGTGTGTGTATTAACTGGTCATAAGAAAAGATGAAATCTTGTCATTTGCAATAATAAAGACAGAAATGGGATTCACTCCATTAAGTGAAATAAACCAGGCATAGCAAAATAATACAGAATTACCCCACTCTTACGTGGAATATTTTTAAAGTCAATGTGCAAAATAGTGGCTACTAGAGGATAAAGGGGGTATGTGGAGGTGGAGGACCAGGAAAAGTTCATCCGGTGGGTCCTAAGCAGCAGAGAGAAGGAGAAACACTTTCTAGTGAATGGGTACCTATAGCTACAGTAATGGACTGCATATTTCAAAAGAGCCAGAAGAAATAACTCTGGATGTTTTTATTGACCATTACAGGAAGAGAAATAAAAACCATAGGGTGTTATGACAGAGTTATTGTACTGACTAGTTAAAAGCCAACAACAGCCAGTGTCAGCGACTTTGAGGAACACCCGGGATTCTCATGCGCAGCTGACAAGGTTGTGGCGCATTGTGCCCACCATTGAAAACAGTTCAACAGTCTCCTAAGTTACTAAGTGTTATAGCCCTCTCTTAGTGCTATAACAGAATGCCACAAAGCTATATATTTATAAAGAAAAAAATCTCCCTCACAGCTCCAGAGGCCAGGAAATGCTAGGTTAAAGTTCAAGCCTCTTGGTGTCTGGTGGGGGGGCTCCCTGCTGCACACGCACATGGCAGAAGGAAAGAGGCAAAATGACTTCCTGCCCTTCACATGGCATGAGAGCAGAAGAGAGGCAATCCAAGCAGCAAAGCCTATTAATCTATCCATAATAGCGTCTAAACACCTCCATTGGGCCAACACTACTGCATTGGGGATTAATTTTCTAACATGCTTCCTGGGTAACACATTTAGAGTAAAGAACCACATGATCCAGCAGTATCGCTTCTATTTACCCAAATGAACACATATTCAACAAAACAGTTATATGCATTGCTGGTAGCACTTCTAGTCACGAAAGCCCAAACAACCTTTATGCCCATCGATAGAGGGAAATGAAAACATGCTGCAGCAAAGTTATAATACAGAATTCCACAGTGCAACAAAAAGGATTGAATTATTGATCTGCACCTGATAAATGAGCCTAAAAGATCATACTGAGCAAACAAAACCAGACACAAAAGACTATTCATGGTGCCTTATAACTTGATGGGGTACTGAGCATGGGCTATGCTCACATTTGCAAATGGTATCGCCCAGGTTCCAGCCTGATGAAACCTGCTGTGATTCCACTTCTCTGAAAATCTGGCACAATTTAAACAGCAGGATAAGAACAGAAACCATGCCAGTGGGGATCTATGCCAAAAAGGAATGATACTTTCTGCAAAAGACTTTGGGGAGCTTCCAGGAATAAGGGTCATAATCGGTGTCTTGGCTGGAGTAGCATTTAAGTGTGCATAGATGTTAGCCAAAACTCATTGCTATGTCTTTATAAGGGGTACATTTTGCTTTCTATAAATTATAATGCCAGCTTTTGTATGAAAGACATGGCTCACACTCTATGAACAAGGTAGGGATCAACCACTGTCATGCTTAGTTTTAGTTATCAGCTTTATATAGCCTAGAATCCCATAGGAAGAGACCCTCAATGAAGGATGTCTACGTCAAGCTGGCCTGTCCAACCTGTTGTTTTGATCGCCGCAATTGGGAAAACACAGACCAGTGGGGGCAGCACCATTCCCTAGGCATGGGGTCCTGAACTGTATAAGAGTGGAGAAATCAAGCTAAGCACATGCAAACAGAGAAGGAATAAATCAGCCTTCTGCTGGTAGGGGCAATACATTCTTGCTAGCTGATTTATGCCCTCTCTATTATAGAATCCACCAACAATTAAGAAAACATTGAAGCCATTTCATGACTTCCTGCAACAATAAAAAATGTTATTGTTGTTGTTAAAATTAAGATAAGACTTCACTGTATAGTCAGTCTTGAACTCATGATTCTCCTGTCTCAGTTTCCCTAGTGTTTAGGTTACAGACATATATCTCCATACCCAACAAGGAAAATAATTTGTAAGGAACTAATGGCAATTCATTGTCTACAAAACAGCAGGAATATAAAGAATAATCAAAAAAGTAACTATGATATTGGAAAGCTTATGGAACCCATATAACACCAACCCATCAGTTCAAAGAAAAGTTAATTATTCTACCTCTTGTGTTACTGAGCCTTTCATTGCTGTGGCAAACACCGGAGACAATTCCTTAACTGAAGAACTTAGTCTGACTCACAGCTGAACAGGTTTAGCCCATTGCAGACCATGGCAGAGGAGCAGGGCATCATGGAAACAGGTTTGGCCCATTGCGGAACTCTGTGGAGGAGCAGGGCAGCATGGAAATTGCTTAACACACAGCAGCAGGAAACAAAAGAAGCAACAGGAAGGGGCCAGGGCCAAAAGCACCCTCCAAAGTCACAACTTCAGTGACAACCAGTCCCCACTTTCCTTAGGACCACCACATGTCAGTAGCTGACTCAAATTCTGAATCTACTAATGGATTAAATCATTGATTAGGCCAGAGCCCCCATAATCTAATCACTTCTAGGAAAGTTGTAGTAGCACAGCCAGAGATTTGCATATTACAAATCTCCCAGATGTCTCTTAACCAACCAAGATGACAGTAAAGATTTAACCATCACACTGCCCAACATATACATGATTAAAGCATTCAACTTTAAATTCAATTTACTGACATTATTCTGACTAGAATATAACTTCACTTATGCTGTGAGAGATGGGGAAGAAAACATAAAGATGACAGAAGTTTCGCCAAGTGACAAAATTGTAGCTACCTTAGTGACACATACTCTTCTCAAACAAACGTAATGAATGGAAGAAGAGGTGAGGGGGTGGTTTGAACCAGAAACTGCTGAATGGCTCATTTTGTCCATTGGACACTGTTGTATGCAGAGTCTCTAAACCCAAATAAGTAAAAGACAGAAGGAAGAATCCACCCTTGACGAATAATAACACTGTGCCCAGTTTTAATAGGAAAACTGCAAAACACAGCCTTTTAACTCTAAAGGCAATGCCCTTTCATCCCCAATTTTATTTCCTCATTTTTTCTCTGAGAACTTAGAAAAACAATAAGAAACAAAATATTCACATTGCTTACATAGAGACATTCTGAGCATGCTCACAGGCCTGGTTTCCTGTGACAGTCTCTCCATTTATAGGATTAAAAAAAACACAGCAAATGCAATACCTAGGCAACCACGAGCAAGGTCTCATTACCATGTCATCTTTAGCAAAAAGATGGCAGAAAAATATTCCCTCAATATTCTTCTATACGGTGAACACCTCTCCACCTTCTTCCTGGATTTTCCACTCAAATTGGCCAAAGCTGTATCACAGAGAAGGAATTAAACTCCTTGTAATGATATATGTGTCTGACCATAGGTCAGTGCCTCCACTGTACTCCTAAGAGAGCCCCTACTACCAGGATGGCCTTCATCCTTTACTCCTATCCCCCTTAGGGTGTTGTGTATACTCTTCCTTAAGCAGACACAGTTAAAGAAGGAACGTAGGCTGCTGCCCCTTTTTTGCTTCTCTGATTGTACCTTCGCCACTGTTTCTTGCTTCCAATGCCGACAGAAGAGAAACTGTTAATTTAATTTTCTCAGTCCTGGTCCTGAATTGAACAAAGCTACAGGGAGTAACTGTGGCTCCCTGGAGTGGGAGTCTGCCAAGCCTTCCAGCCTCTAGAAAGCATCTCAGACTGGGCAGCCCCAGGATTCACAACCTTCTCACACTGCTCCAGCCAGCCTTGCTGCCTTTCTGTTTTCTCCCGTGTAGACCTCTCCTTCTGTTCTAAGTCACCTACCTGCTCATGATGACGGAGCTTTCGGACTCAAGAGCAACAAACCACATGGGCAGCCTCACTTGGGCCTGGAGCTTAGGCAATAATCAAGTACAGCCTTAGAAAAATGAGGTGATTGGGTGCTTATCAATATTTTCCAAAGTGGTATCTGATTTCTGCTTGTTATTATTCTCTACTATGTGATCCTTAGGGAAAGATCCCACCCCCAAAATTGGTACTGGTTAGACATTCCAGACACTGTCCTGAACACAGAAGAAACAGGACCAGCTTTCTCTTTCTCCATCCTACATTGACCCATCTATGACCACAACCTTGATATCCTTATTGACACAATACCTATAAGTGCTCAATTTTCACATATACTATCTTATTTTAGTTTCTTACAGCTCTATGAGGCCGCTGCAACAGAGAGCAACCCCATAACAGCAAACCCAAATCAAGGATCAGAGCTGCTCAGGGTTCATTTGTTTCCAAAGAGGGGAAACGGAACTATGCTCAGAAAACCTGTAGACAGAACATTTTGTGAATAACTACCGTATAAGTGGATGTGTAACCCTACATTGACCAAGACCTAGAGAGTTTAAAACATGCATATCATTTTTGATCTACTGCAATTTTAATATATACATCATCATTTTTGCAAATATTTTCAGGATTAAAATTCTCCACTCTCCTGTTTCTTGGAAATTTACTCAGTTCTGAGAATCCTCGTGGCTCCATCTTTACAATGTTAAGTTTCACTTACTTTAGAATTCCACCAGGCTTTCCCATCTTCACAAAATAATCACAAATACTGCCATGTACTGTAAGGTGACCTCAGGTTCCTCTTTGCTGCCGTGGAATAAGCAACATACATACTCTCGAAAGAAAAAGATTTTGTTATTCCATAGTACAGAAGATTATCTGCTAATTTTGTCTCTGCCCTGGCACTCCAGATTTTCAAAATATTAACTTTAAACTAGACTGTAGGACTGAAACTGGAGTGTGTCCAGATCAACTAAAACGTGACGAAATGTGATAGGGGTTACCAGGAATCTTCTTCAGGGCAAATAGAAGAGTGAGCCCTGAGCACTTCGCACAGAGATCTAATTAACACTACAGGACACCCTGCTGTGATTTAAATGATTCTAGCTCATAATTTTTTTTAAAAAATGCCTACTATAGTCATTAATAGCAACAATTGAAAAGCAAACAAACAAACAAAAGCCTACTATAGTCATTAATACCAATAATTGAGAAAATAAAATAGCAACAGTCCAGATCCCAAGTACAGAAAGACTGTAGCAATGGAGTAGAAAGATAATGGCAACCACATTAAACAGGCTGAACAGGCCGTGGAGTGGGGCTTCAGTCAGTGGAGTGAAATCAAATCAAATTGGCTCCCATAGGAAGACTGTCTGCCAAGTTCCCAGGAACAGACGCCACCGGGGAGCCGAGCAGAGGAAGTGCTGACAGGCCAGTGAGGTCTGGGCCTGCAGGCAGACACTATCCTAATGCACAGAGCATGTGCTCTGGCTGCTCATGGCTGTCATTTGGATAAGGATCTAAAAGCAATTTGCATATACCGGAGTCTTAAAAGACGCTTTCCCGCAAACATCTGGGTCTACAAAGTCCTGAAATGAATGCCACAGGATTTCCATGAACTTATATAGATACGCCACTGCATCTTCTCATCAGCTGTAAAGGCTAGTTGCTTCCCGAGCCTGGAGACCCAGGCCAAGTCACCTGAGCCCGAGGCAAGCTGACTCTTCCATCTATTTTACAGCAGTAACAAGACTACCTTGCTTGCTTTTAGTCTGGTGCTCTGCCATTGCCCAGTTCACTCACAGAGTCCCAGCCCCATTTGAAGGGGCTGAAGGAAAGTGCAGGATATAGAAGTGAGCAAATAGTCCCACCCTATAGCACTTATGACCAGCGGGAGGAGAGAAGATCCAACAACGTGAGCAAAATGCCAAGTGTACAAAGTGCCATAGAAAATATGGTGGCTGTGAGGGAGGAGAATCCTCAAGGATAAGGAGTCCAGAAGTAAAAAAAAAAAGAAAAAAAAAGTTGAAAACCATCTCACTGATGCATATTTCTAGGCCGGAAAATACTTGAAGTGAAGACTCCATTCTTCATTCTGATCGGCTCCCAGAATGAACTCAGAATGAATTGTCTGAAAGGCCATGAGTGAGTGCAGTGTATTACACAAGATTAATCAAAATGTCTTATTCGGATCTTAGTTTTCCATTAGGGAAGCAGGGAGCGGGCATCGTCAGTTGAAGGAAGATCATAGAATCTGAGCCTGGCGCTTTGAGGCTCTAGCCTCTATTCTCTGTAAGGCATTTCGTTACTTTTTACGAAAGTAAGGATTTTGTTTGTTGATTTGTTTTAACGGACCCCAAAACATCTGAGAAATGAGGCAAATGATATGAAAGGGAAAAATTAACTTAGGGGAAATGTTTCCATCAGCACTACTTCTCATGAGAATACAAAGCCCTTGAAGGAGACGGGAGAGAGAAGCAATTTGTCAAGTGAAAGACAAGAGGCAAACCAGAAGAGAGGGCACAAGGGGTCAGAATATGAGGAATGGGTGGCGACTTGAAAAGAAAAAGTCGTTTCCTTGGCTGGCACCCAAACATCGAAAAGACTGACAGCCTGTGGCGAAATGCAGACTGCAAACCAGAGCCAGGAGCTGGGTCAACCAGAGAATGTGGAGCCGAAAAGTCCAAGGGCGAGGAGGCTCTGTTACCCCAGCTATACAGGAAGATTCTTAGAGCCAAGAACAATGCTGAGAAGACAAAGCTAGCAGACACTCCGCTCTAGGAATGTTCTGCTCTGGTTTCCTAATTGTTCTTAGTAGATTTGCAATCAGAAAGAAAATATAATTAAAAATACATGTTGTTCATTTATATATAGTATATAGTGTGTGGTGTCAGAAGTAAACAAGAAAGCTATAATGAAGAATTTAAATGAAGTCATTGTCCCAAGGTCATGGTCCAGTGCTCATGTCTCTCCATTAAAAGCTACATATAGGAGAACTGTGTTCATAGAGAATATCAGCCAGTTGCTAGGGTAGTTCTTGTACTATGGAAGATGATGCAGAAGCAATGTCACAGGAGGAGAATTAAAACCAGTGGCAGGACCAGGGCAAAGAGGGTTTTTACTCCAACATCAGTGTCCTGGGTAGATTGGGTTAGTGGATGACAAGGAATCATATTTTAAAATCATCAATTTTTCAAACTGAGCAAGGCTAGGTATAAACAGACAAAAGAAGGTCTAACCTTCAATAATAGAAGAACCTAGGAATCTACCTCCTTAGAGCTCTCCCAGGCCATAGAGCAGCTACCCCTATGCATATCTGTAGAATCCAAGGCTCAGCAGAAGTTGGCAGAATGCAATTTCAAAACCATTGACTTTAAAACATACCCATACACTGGGATCATACAGAATGATTTATTATACCTCACGTCTGCACGTGTTGATTAAATAATACCATCCCCATTTAAAGAATTGCTTGGAGAACACGCTTAAATGAAATCTAATGACTAGGTTATCTGAAAATCCGTGAGTAGCTCTGGCAAAGTGAAGCAAGCTGGAGACCCAAAGCCAATCGAAAGCTAGAAGAATCGTCTGCCTGGGTACACACCACTCACCTGCTTTTGGTCTTGACCTCTCAAACAACCTACATGAATAGCTGAGACCACAACATGAACCGCCACCCCTGACTTGTTTTGTTTTCAACTTTTCTCATTGATTTTCGCTCTGTCACCTTGATATGCACACAGAGCCATCTTAACAGGAAAACTCTGGATGACACCTACACACACGGTTTCTGTGGATTGTGGTGTAGACAGCCATAGAGGATCTACTGAGTTTGCTAGGAAAAATGAAGAGCAAAGATGATAAATGACGTACAGGGGCCTCCAAATAAGCCAGGGCTTCTGGTATAATTCAATACTAATGCATAATGGAAGGGAAGTCGTATTTATTTGCCCATCTTATTAGACTTTTTATGGGTTAAGAAAGATAGGAAGTACAGACAACATCAATGCTTTCTGAGAAGACATATCAGGGTGGGGATAGGGTCTAGTTAATGGTTCTTTTATTTTTCCTCTGTGTAGTCCAGGCTGATATCACACCGGAAGTTCTTGCACCAACCTCCTGAGTGCTGAGGTTATAGGTTTTCTCACTGTACCCAGCTATACTGAGTAGAACCTTATGGATTAGTTCCTAGAACAAATGAATATGTTCTCTCCATGCACTTAACCCATTTGAACATGTGAATAATGAGATAGACATCGTAAGTTTAAGGCTAGCCTGGCCCTCAAAGCAAGATCTTGTCTCAAAAGCACAAACTATGATTAATTAAATGTACAAATGAAATCTGGTTGAGAAGCTGGCTGGGGCTGCTTTCTTGCTGCTGTGGTTAAGAGCCTAATTCAGGTCTCAAGCTCTCCAGTGTGCCTCTCTGTCTCAACCAGGAAGCCCTCCTCCCTTACCACTGATATTAAGACCCTGAACAAAGGACAGGCAAGCAAGAGTTCTGTGAGTGTCTGAGGAACTGGAAACTGAGTACTATGGGCTTGGCTGGGGAGGGTCTAGTCTCCCTCCGTTCCTAACGAAATCCCTCACGAGGAAATCCCCTTTCCATCAAATTAAAACCAGAAGTGGTGGAGCTTACATTTTAAAACATCAAACCATTGTCTTCGGTTTCTGTGAAACAGGATAGCACTTTCAAACGCTCCAGGAACTTCACCAGCTGGTTCAGCTCCTTTGGAGCTCAGAGGTTTTGCAGCATTGGCTGGCTCCCATCCCAGCACGGAAAATGACAAAAGCTGGTTTTGAAGGTGGGTTGCCACAATGATGTATGGCCTCTGGAGAGTTGCAGGGAGAGAACAGAAAGGGGCCTGTGGGATTCCCCCAGCACGCTGGGTTTGGAGTGAGGACCTGGAGCTTTTTAAATTTCTTTTTATAAAGACATGGCTAGGAGGAGCGGTTGTCTGGTTCTCAGGGAAACGTAGTGTCAGGTCTGCTGGAGACTTCCTTCAAGGGCTCCCTGGGCAGCTCTGTGAAGGAAGGAAAATCGCCACTTTGACCAGACAAATTGTTGCTGCTCTCCTTACGTGTGGCTTCTGGTGGGACCTTTAAAGAAATCTCTGGAAGTAACAGAAGGAAAAATATCACATCTTTCCTTCTCCAGAGTAAGGAAATAGTTGATTTCCCCTAAACATATTCCCAAGCCTCCCTTGCCCTCCTCCCACCCCTGCCACCCCCCATCACCCACAAAAAGGGTAAAATAAATTTAGCCTTTGTTGTTAGGCTTCCTCTTATGTCTGCCTGCTGCCTTGAACCTTTGTGGCTGTCTAGACTTAGAAGTCTTGTTCTCCATGGATTTCTCCTGAACTTTATGTTCAGAACATCCACACAAGGTCGCCCAGAGACAAGAAAGTAGGAGAAAGGGTTGATTCGAGTTGTCTCATCTCCTGAGTACTGTATCAATTAGAGCCTTCTGGTAGATCACCTCCGTAGATCACACAATGGAGTACTACTCAGTGATAAAAAATAATGACATCTTGAAATTTGCTGGCAAATTGATGGATCTAGAAAAAACCATATTGTTTGAGGTAACCAGACCAAGAAAGACAAATACAGTATATACTCACTTACAAGTGGCTTTTAGACATAAAGCAAAGAAAGACCAGCCCACAGTCCAGAGAAGCTGGACAACAAAGAGGACCCTAAGAGAGAAATACATGGATCTACATAGGAAGTAGAAAAAGACAAGATCTCCTGAGTAAATTGGGAGCGTGGTGGTCATGGGAGAGGAGAGAAGGGGAGAGGGGAGGAAGGGAGGGGAGCAGAGAAAAATGCATAGCTCAATAAAAATAATAAAAAACAAATTTTTTGAGTAAAATCTATCATCTTTAACTATTTTTACAATACTGTTAAACCCTAAACTTTCTAGCATATGCAGTCTTCAAACTCAAGAAAAAGACTGTATTTATGGTTAGTAGGGAACCAAAGGATACACACTTGAGGAAATAATTTCTAAAATAGTACATCAGGCACTCCCAAATGACATTTAGAATACTACTAGCAAACCACTGAGAGCCTGGTGCCTGGCGGGCAATGGTTAAGTCCCTTAAAAGAGTTAGCTCATTTAATCCTCCCCACAGCTTACCTGATAGGTCTTAACAATCACTATATTTCACCGACAAGGGATGTGAGTTCAGAGAGACACATAAGGAGCTGGAAATGTCACAGCCAGGGTTCTGCCCGGGCAGGTGAGCCGACTGCTCCCTACCATCACTATTGTATCACACAGAAATCCGAAGGAGCCTGCAAATAGGAACTAAAACACTGATGGGAACCTCTGCAGGGGCAAACACATGAGTCTAGGCGGAGGGTTAAAAAGATGTGGTGAGATCAAAGGTTCTTATTTTACAAAAGCAAAGAAGACTATGAAAAACAGACAGCTTATGCATGAAAATGAAGTCCTAAGTGCTGGGTGTCAGCTCATACTCATTAAGAATAAACCTTACCTTCTGATAGCAGATCAGAGAAAATAAAGAGACAGAGATAGCTGAGTTCAGTAGCACATTGGCAATACCTGCATGGTTTGTTTTATTTGTGTGTGTGTGTGTAAACACATGTATGTTAGAGCACACATATGTGAGCATCCATATAGAGGCCAGAAGACAGCTGTGTGTATGTGTGTCTGTGTGTGTCTGTGTGTGTCTGTGTCTATATGTTTGTGTGTCTGTGTGTGTAGCATATATACAATTCTGTGTGTGGACGCATGTGTATGTTGGAGTGCCTATGTGAGAGCATCCATATAGAGAAAGAAGACAACCTTGGCTTTGTCTTGCTAGGCACCATCAACCTTTTTTTGAGGTAGGTCTCTCCCTGGCCTGGAATTGACCTAATAGGCTAGGCTGGCTGACTAGGGAGCAGCAGGAATCTACCTTTCACCACCACCACCATCCCCAGTGGTGCACCAAGAATGCATCACCTGCCTGTAGCATGGAATAATAATATCGCAGAGACAGACATTGGGGTTCAACCTCAAGATCAGAAAAGCAAAGCAACCAAGCCACTAGACAGTTCTTACCTCAATAAAAGCTTCAGACTGAAAGGGAACGAGTTCGTATCGCCTTATGCAGGGATTAAACAGAGGCCTGCACCACTACTGCCCATCCTCTATGCTTAACTAGTGTGGCTGCCAGGATTAAAGAGGTGTGTGCCACCACTGCCTGGCCTGTATGGCTGACTAGTGTGGCTGCTTTGCACTGACCTTCAGGCAAGCTTTATTTATTAAAACACAAATAATATACCACTGTACCTCAACTCAACAAACACCTTATTGACTGAACACCATTCCAGTTCAGCAATGCTGTCTTAGTTTTCTGAAACCTGTGATAGATAATGCGCTGTTTGAAACCAAAGAATGTGAACTAGTAGGTGACCATTAACTGAGAAGGAGGTGGCACATGAGTCCCAGTGAGTCCTCTTGTGTTTCTAGCTGTGATTAGGGTAAAACATACTTTGCAAAGACAGAAATCACAAAGTCTGTAGGTATCACAAATAGATAATTTACACTTTAGAATAACTTTTGAACAAGCCAAAATGTCTAGTCAAACTCATGAATACAACTTAATGAAAGAAATTTTTAATAGCATTCAAGTTTTTAAATGGCAGCTGAAAACATACAGCATAAAGAACTGACTTCATCCTGCTGAGGATTTGATGCTGTGATTAAACGCTTGCCCAGGATATCCCGGATACTCAAGATTCTGGATTCAAACTATAATACAAAATAAAATGATTTTCACAAAGACTTTTCATATGAAAAAGACCTCAGGGTTTGAGTGGATGGCAATTCAAAACAGGCTTTCTGAATAAAAAGAAATGTTGCTGTCGTTTCCTGTGTGTTCAGCCCGTGTGCCTAGCACTGGATTTGCTGTGATCTGGGACATATTTGAGCTGTGTTGGAGTGTACACAGAGGAGACAAGCTGCCAACACAGAGGGGCTCTAAACCATCTCGGGAGGCAGACTCCACCCACAGGACCCACCATTCAGCTTCTGTAAACTACTGTTCTCACCATCTGACCCTCCTCCACTGTGGCCCATCCTGGGTAATGATGCCACCTTCCTCATAGGCTGGAAAGCTAAGTAGCACCTACACTATGTCTCCTGAAAACCTGAAGCCTCAGTCCTGTTAATCTCTCTAACAAAGTCAGCCATTCCTGTCTCTCTATTCACCTCGACTCAGTTGGTTTTCAGTGTCTGTCACTTGCACTATTACAAAATGGTTCCAAGTCTCTTTGTCTTTAGCTACTCATCTTTTTAGTCACCTTCCTTGTTACTCGCGATGTGACTTCCTAAAACATCAGATATGAAGCTCTTTCTTTATTATCTATAAGCAAAGTCTGAGCTCCCTAGTGACATTCAATGTGTCCACTATCCGAAGTTTTATGTCATGATCAACTTCACTCCTGTCGCTAGTTTCTGCACCCTCTACTTTCCACGCATCCCAAACACTCTGCACTGCCCATGGATTCAATGTCAGTTCCGCTATTAGGGGAATAAGTCTGGAGAGTGGGTGCGGATCACATAAAACTTTTTTTTTCTTTTTTTACAACTGATGTTTTGCCTGCATGTATGTCTGTATGAGGGTGACAGAACCCCTGAAACCGGAGCTACAGACAGTTCTGAGCTGCCATGTGGATCCTGGGAATTTAACCTGGGTCCTTTAGAAGAACAGTCAGCATTCTTAACCACTGAGCCATCTCTCTAGCCCTCAACTTAAAATGTCTTAAACCATTGAGTGTACAATTACCCTCCTGTGTGGTGACCCAAATGCACCATCCATTCCTCTGCTGTAAGGAGAGCAGCAGACAAAGTCTCCTGCTACTACTGTCCCTCCAAATCCATTGCCCCCTTCATGCACAGGCCACAGTCCTTGAGACCTGCTTTGAGACCCCAACAGAAAGGAATTTAGCTTCCCGTCCAAAGTGGGCAGACACTAGCATGTAAAAGATTAGGGATCACTGTGATTTTTAAATATAAAAACCTGGTTGGCCTCACTTATAGTAACAGAAATACAAGCTGAAACAACTAGACCTAATCATCATTTTCCAAGGATCAGACTAGCAAATAAAAACTTCCAGATGTACTTTGTCATTAAGGTGTGGAAAATATAATCTGGGATCATTTCTAATTACTGCAATTTTATAATAATTAGTAACAACCTATAGATACACTTGCAAAGGCTCAAAAAAACAATGCATATAACTATTCATTGAAGCATAATTATTAGAGGAAATAGTTAAATCCAAGATAAATGTCACAAGTAGAATAATATAGAACTATGCAATAATTTTTTAAATAGGCCTCAAACCCAGAATACTCACAGAATATTTAAGAAGAATCAATTTCCAGGACTGACACTCCCTGACCTCAAGCCTTATTATAAATTCCCATAATCAAGATGCTGTGGTTTTGGCAGAAGATTAGACAAATAAATCAATGCAACAGAATAGGGAGACCAGAAACAGACTTACATAAATACAATCAGCTCATCTTTGACAAGGGAGCAAACACAAAGAAACAGAGAAATGGCAGTTGCTGCAATAATGCTGCCGAAACAAGTGGACAGGCATACAGAAATCGAAATCAAGACAAAGCACCTTACTTAAACCCATCACTAAATTAACCCAAAATGGGGATCAATTTTACTTTGTTTTGTGTGCATATGTGTGTGCAGGTGTGCATATGATGCTTGTGCATGCAGGTGTGCATATGTGTGTATGCAGGTGTGCACATGTGTGTGTAGGTGTGCTTGTGCAGGTATGCATGTGTGTGCACACAGGTGTGCATGTGTTGACAGATGTTGTTCATTCATTCCTGGCAGCTCAGACCCAAAATAATCACACAGAAATCTGTATTAATTGCAATACTGTTTGGCCAATAACTTAACTGTATTTCTGGCTAACTCTTATATCTTAAATTCACCCATTTCTATTATTTTATATTTTACCATGAGGCTTGTGGCCTACTGGCAAGGTTCTGGCTGGTAGCTAGCATCTTTCTCCTCTGGCAGCTACATGACTTCTCCATGACCCCGCCTACTTTCTCCCAGCATTCAGTTTAGTTTTCCCACCTAGCTCTAGTCTGTTAAGCAATTGGCCAAAAGCAGCTTCTTTATTAACCAACAGCAATAAAACATATTCACAGCATACAGAGGGCAGTCCCATATCACATGTGTGTGTGCGCAGGTGTGCATGTGCTACAGCACAGGAGTAAAGGTAACAGAACAACATCTGATGTAGAAGTGTCTTCTATCTATCTGTTGTTTTCATTGGTTAATTAATAAAGAAAACTGCT
>LOJH01026815.1:6001-18266 GCA_001685095.1 Ellobius talpinus
AGGCCCATACTCCATGTCCATTAGAATGACTACATATACTGTATGTCTGATGGGAGACAGGCATCACCATGCAGCACATGATGGCTCCAAATACTCCTGATGGTGGCATTTCCTGCCCCCACCACAGATGCAGGAATAGAAATGCATCTAGAAACATGTTCATTTGCAATCCAAAGGTGGGTGATTAAATACTCTGTACTCTCCATGGACCTGACAGCGTATGTGACTTTCAGAACACGCCACAGTTACCTTGGAGTCTCTTGCTTATTTAACATCTGCTATATGGCTTTTCTCTCTTAGGCAGAGGGTAACCTAGGAAACACTCAGCCCTCCAGGGATGTACATGGCAGAAGACTTTAATGCTCTGTGATAAAAGTTCCCAAAGCCAGGTAAGGGATGCTTAGGAAGCTTATACCACAGTAGGAAGCAGCTTCTGGCTCGGACAGTACACACGTGTGGTCTGAACTGCACAGAACTGCCCACTTGGGATCTTCCAGTACCTTTGGAATCTCACCGGACTGAAGTAGTTTGAATCAAGAGCATAGCTTTCTGATAAACTGCTCCAATAGAAGCATTGGTCCACCTTGCTCACCCTACGGGGGTTCCATTAGTAGAGGCTGGTGGAGGGAAGGTCTGGAGCACACACTCAGCCCGAACAGCATTTCCATCCATTTCTTGCCTGATATGAACAGGCAGGCTCACGGGCATTCATTAAGCAGCCTGACTCATGACCACAATTCTTAGAGGAACACTTACAGCACACAGAAGACCTTTTCATATAACCCTCCTCTCTCCAAAAGACCCTTAATGCTGGATCAAAGCAAACCCAACTTGGATACTGCTGCTTCCAAAACCTTAAATAACCTCTGACTGAATCACTCTCATCCACTTCACCTTGTGGGACGATGATGAATGTACTAATTACTATCACCTTATATCTTTTGTATATCAAAACTTGACTCTGAGACCTTCCCATATATCCTCACCACAGCTCTATGGCCCAGATGACATACCCAAGGACAGTGATGAAAATAACCTATCTAAAGCTTCAAGTCAGGACTGAAAGTTCACAAATCTTATCCCAGAATCTGTACCCCAGCCATCTTTATCATCCATCCCTCTTAGATGATTCTGGAAGCCTGAGGCTCTCTGGGTAAGTCACTTTGGGTAACAATACTTCTGACACTGCCCAAGGCCAAGAGGTTCTGAAGTGCCAGAGCAGGTGGGGCTCCTCCAAGTCACATGTCCACCCCTGAGGCTAGGTCCTCACTGGTCTCTGGGTAGACCCCTTCCATCCTAGGCCCAAAAGGTATCTGGCAAGCTGTCCTCCCACCTACTGCGGCCTGATGGCCGCTTTGCCCCTCTAGCACCTCCTTCAGCCTGAAGTACCACCCGTGAGCAGCTTCCTGCAGGACAGGGAAACACACTAAGAGTCCCCATGCAGTCCTCAGAGAGTGTCAAGGACTCTGTGGGGTTTCAGGGTTATGGCAGAGCTTGCCTTTTGCCGTGGCTGATCCGGAGACGTGACCACCACTGTATTGCAGATGGTCAGTGCAACGAAGAAGTCAAAAACATCAGAGAGCTCAGGTGAGAGGTTGGCCAGAGGGTGCTCCTGGTACCTGGCAGTGGCCAGGTACCTGTCACACTCGCTCACTTTCTCCAGCAGCTTGGGGTCAGGTGTAATGTCTTTCTCCTAGGAAGAAAATAGAGTGCATGGTGAGTTGGACCTGGTAACCCGCCAAGTGCTCCGGTACTTAACTGTTTAAGCAGACTTGAATTTGTATAAAGTATGGACAGAATTTCATCACACTATGGACATACCACTTTACAGCTGTTCATTATATGTAACTTCAATTGTATAACATACTTACATAGTGAAATAAATTGATATATGTGAATATACTTCTTAGGAGATGAAAGTAAGATATACTCTCAGTCTAGAGAAACTCAAAACTCAAGCAGTCGGTATTTCATTGCCCCACAAAATAATATCTACATTTTGAAAATCATGTCTCTACATTTCCTTGAGATACCATCTCCTTACATTCAAATAATTAAAATGTTTTACATAATCAATATGGTATATAGGAAAAGTGACAATAAATTGACAGTTTTCTCTCAAAGCCCATCATATGAACTTTTCCACAGCTTAAGATTATATGAGAACATATTATAAAGACCATCATCAAAGTAGATGAACGTATAATTATCTGGGTACCCTTTGCTACTGGCTATTTAACTCCCACCATCCTGCTGGTATAAAGAGCACGCTGGTAAACTCGTTATAGTAATTGTTGACTGAGTAACTAAATTGCTAGGTCAGAAAGCTTGAATATTCATGTACTCGCTACAGACTGCAGAATGCTGGAAGGAAAATATGTTCCAATGTGGTCCTGCTCTTGCCTCCCAGAATCGTCTTTCCACATCACAGATCTGAACCTAATGATTAACATCCGCAATTCTAGATACCTGGACTTACACGGTAGTTTCTGTAGCCATCAAGAAAGTCTCAAAAGAATGAGACAATTCAAAATGAGCACAAAGGATTTCCTCTCTGTTCTTCAAACATTGCGTAAGTCAAAGGAGCTCTTCAGGAACTGTTACATATAGAAATCTCTCAGCCTGATGGCAGTGGTCCATAAGCACATTAGCCACCGATAAGAGAGAAATTTGCTTTGAACTCATCGAATTAAAACTTTATGGGGCAGGTAATTGGCTCTGCCTTTTCACACATACCATCTTGTTCCGGTGTTTTGTTCCCTTCATTTGACTAGGCTTCCTCTTTGTCACCTCTTTAGGTGGCTCGCCTGGCAACCACCCAGCAGCAGACACCATGGCACAGAGGCACAAGAAGTGTTTCAGGAAAGATACAATGGTAGAGAGAGGGATTGGCCAGACTGCTTCTGTTTGTGGAGCACAGCCAAGCGTGGGCTTATTTGTGTGATTAAAAAGAGAGAATTTTGATTATCAGAGAAAATGAGAGTGGGAAGAGAGCAGAATGATGGGCTCCCCCCACGCCCGTCAGGAAAGCCCCACACCGCCTGCACTCACCATGGGGCTGCTGAAGGCAGTGTGCTTCGACAGCATGCTGACTCTCTTGGCCTCAGCCCAACTGCCTGTGCGCTGGTGGCATTTCATACTCTGGTTCTTGAGAGTGACACGGATGCTTTGGTGGCTTCCAGTGCTGCCACGGTGGGAGGATGGGCCCAGCTTGGGCACCACTTCCTCCTCTTCTGAGTCCACCTCTTGGTACCTGGCCAGTCGCTGGGCTATGGGGACAGGGGCACAATGGAAGACATCATGGGGACAGGCATAATCTATTCAGCATGTTGTAGGGTCTATGACGGTCTGTCCCATGGGACACCCCATCCACACTCTCTGAAGGCAAGGCTGTACCTAGTGTTTCAATGACAAGGGGCTTAGGAAAGTTACTACAACATCCCAACTTATTTGCATCTTCCATGTCTGAGTGGACAAACCCAAAATCAGCAGAACTTTTTGGCTTTATTATCGTGTTGAATGACAGACTCTTTCACAGGTAAGAAGACCAAGTCTCATGTCAGAGAATTTAAGGAATTTATTAAGGTTACACAACACAAGAGAAAGGGGATGAAGGTGGCACCCAGGTCCAAGGGATTCCAAAGCTAGGAACCTGTCAACTACGGCAGAGTAGCTACACTGCCTTACTAAACCAGACTTGGACTCCCAACTGACCTTCCACAGCTTAGATAGGGTTTGGTCTACTAAAAGGCAGGGCAGTGTGCAGGCCTAACCACACAACAGAGTTCTTGAGAGGTTCCCTGCTCTGGGGTGGCCTGCCTCACTGGGGCCCTCAAGACAATGAGGCATTCTTCATGTGAAATGGAGGGTAGGCACCACTGTAGGTGCCTGGCGTTTGGCCATGTGGGCGAGGGCGATGTCTACATGTACCGGTTAATGGTGGAGTGCTTGAGATGAGCAAAGGTCACACTCTTGAGACTGCACAGGCTGGCTGTGTGTAACCAGGACTGGACCCAGCCATGGAGCCTCTGTCCAAAAGGATCTTGACTATGATCCTGAGCTTGAGTCTTTGGGAGCCACTGCCCAGGAGGACCCCCACATTCACACGGGTGCTTGGAAAATGGTATGAAGAAGAGTTCGTACCACCGTTTCTTGCCAGTGGCTCTGAACAAATCTTCCCAGGTTTGCCAGGTTGGGATGACTCTCTGAGTCATGGGTGAGCAATAAGGAACCTATTCCAGATTACTCCTCCAAACCAAGCATTTAACCAGAATTCCAAGTGCCAGCAGAGCATTAGGGCAGCCTAATATCAGGGCACTTCTGAAAGATGCCCAAGGAAGTGGGTACCCGTGGTATTAGTCAGCCATGTGAGCAATTCAGTTCTATTAATCATCAGCCTTCCTTCAGCGACTAGAGAAACGGGAAAAGGGAAGAAATGCCTGCCCTCCATCATCAGGCACTTCTCCATAGCAAGGTGTCAAACAGCCCACCTGTTTATCGATGATGTAAGTCCCAGCATGCTGGCTGGGTGGCAGGGAGGAGCAATGCCTGGGCATGTGATTTTGCCACTTTCTGGCACTGTGTATTGACTTGGCTCCAACTTGGAGAGGGACAACCTGTAACTCTCAGGCCTCCCCCTTCTCTCTGAGGCTGTGGAGCCAGGCAGCAGCCACTGCTGCCATACTGTGGGCTGAGGCTGGTTCTGACTTGCCAGCTAGCTGTCGGTTATCCGGGCATGAAGCGAGAGAAGAATATGCTCATAGTCTCTGTGGATGGCTCTGGCATGTGAGCCGTGGTTCAGATTTGTATTCATAATTAGGGTCAACCCATGGACTGGACCGACTGAAGATGATATTTATCCAGTGTTGGCACTTCTGCACATCATATCATGAAGATACATGAAGACTGTTTCATTCCTCAAATGCTTCAGTGTGTCCTTTGGAGGTGACAGAACCCTTTAGCCTTTTCTTAGCAGTTGACTTCTATTAAATCTATGATTCTGCCCCATGGAGTCTCATATCTGAACTTTATTTTGTTAATTGTGCTATTAATATTATCTTTGATTGACAAATCATAACTATACATATCTACAGGGTACAAACGTTTTGTTTTGATACCCACATAAAATGTGCTATCCATGCACATGAAGCTAATTAATAAATGTACCACCTGACCAAGAGAAAGCACCAGCACTGATTCAAGGCTCTGCCGTGTGCGGGATCTCAAACCTGCTCCCACCCATCTGAAACTGAGCCCCAGTTCCACAGGTTGCTGCAAACACAATGCCCGGGAACATACTCCAGTCACAAAGCTGAGCAGTTGGGAAAGGGACAGGAGGCCGGAGGGTTAGAGCATAAGGGTACAGACAGGGGAATGGGGTCAGGAAAATAGAGTAGAGGGATAAAGACAGAAAATAGCACCAGCTGTTTATTTGGGGTGCAAATAAAAAATGTTAAACAGCAGGTAGATACCTGGGCCTTCTGCTACAATAACACTATACAGAGGAAGACAGTGGCCATCAAGATAATTCTTAGGTGCTGGAGGGACAGCTCAGTAGCGACATATTTGGCTATTCACTGACTCCTCCATTTTACCTCCCATTCTCCTTGGCAGTGTGTGCTTCTTTGTCGTTTCCATTGAAAAGAAGGGAATTCTGTTTGCAAAGCAAGGGGGCTTGAAAGTGGTTATTATCTAGAAATATGGCTGTTCTGAAGGCATCTTCATCGCATCTCCTCCTGGCAAGGGGCTTAGGAAGCTTTTCCTGAGCCTTCCTTTAGTAAGGAAGGAGGCAGCAAAGGATAAGGAAAGGAGAGGCAGGAGGCGGGGCTGCCAGAGTAACAAGAAGCAGAGAGACTCATTTCTCTCAGTCTCCAATGGACATTGTGTTTCAAGGCCAAGAATGCAGTGTAAAGTACACAGTGCCCATCTGAGAATTTTTTAGGCCATAGCAGGAAGATAGATGAGTGACAACAGAAAAACCTCTCTGTCCCTCCCTGGGACAAAGTAACGCCACTGCAGAAACTAGCACTTCAAGGATGCTCTGCCCAGCTGCTGCGCTCGCAAGACAGAAAATGAGCCAGAACAGATGCGTATCATTCCAGACACGGCATCAAGCAGGGCAATCAATGTCAGCTCACTCTATAAATAGCACCGGGCTCCCAAGTGATCACCAAGGATTTATCCTTCCTTGAAAACGTGCGAGTACTGTAGCCTGTGAACAGTTCCTCCTGCCTCCTGACCACACAGCTTTGGAGAAAGCAGGATTCTCATTCTGGCCACACTTGAGGCCTCTGTCCCCACACTCACCGTTGGCATCATGAGCATATTCTATGCCAGACACGGTGCATCTTCGGAAGACCATCTTGTTCTCAGTTAAAGTGCCAGTTTTGTCTGAGAAGATGTATTGTATCTGCCCTAAGTCTTCCGTGATGTTCAGAGCTCGGCACTGCATCTGTGAGTCTGTCTCCTCATCATATAGTTCCAAATCTTGATTGATGAAGTATACTTGGCACACCTTGACAATTTCAATCGAAACGTACAAGGAGATTGGGATCAGTACCTACAAGACAAAGACACACAGGATGGACAACAATGAGAACCAGGGAGCAGTGGAGTGAAAGCAGTGGAATTAAATGAAATGACCAAGGAAGCAGGAACTGTACTGTACCTTTAAGAGCTTAGTTAGGTTGCCTTAAAGCCACTATCGGAAAAGGATTAGAGTATTGGCAAAGAGTTTAAACTAGAATAACCTAGGCTGGCGTAATTGCAGAGCGGAAATCCACTCCTATGTCTGGAAGGATAACGATGGCCTGGAGACTAACTTGTGCGTGAGAGGGGCTAGGAAAAAAAAGAGAGAAGAGAAGAGAAGAGAACAGGCACAGTCAGAGTCCTCAGGAGCAAAGTCACCTCCGAGTATAGCAACTCTCCCTCAGGCTTCCACTGGGCCCCAGTGACAGGAGCTGTCTATCACCCAAGGATGTGTCCACGGTCTAGGGGGCAGCCGTGGAATAAAAACAGTTGTTTCAGAGGCAGGACAATTTTTGTGATCTTGTGCAATAGAGAGCAAAGGGAAGATGGCTGGAGAAAAAACATGCCCGGTTAAGGTTTCAAGTCCAGCCTTCTGGAACTGAGTGTTTATTTGTAGCCTCACAGCATCGAACTGATATTTATGAGCCCAGAATATCATATTCTAACTAACTAGGTTTTCCTTCTGGTAAATTAATTATGCTAATAAGACAGAAACTGTTATCCTAACACAAGGCTAGCACAAAATTTGCATTTACAAAAAAGGACTACTTTGTCAAATGAGACTGTTTTCCCACTGTAGAAAGCACTGGCAGTAAGAGGCAGGAATATCTTAGATGAGGCTGGATATATCCTCTGGTCATGCTGTTCTCAGAGGGGTTAGTGGTCCTCACTGCCCCTTAGAGCTCTGGGGCTGTCCTTCCTCTTTAACAGGCCTTTCTGGGTGCTGCCTCTCAGTTACAGGCAGAGAGTTGTGTCAATGCATGCTGCTGCTACTGAAAACCAAGATTGATGCAAATACCACCATCACAATGAATCCTGGGAGAGAGGCTCATCTGCAGAGACACTGGGAATGACCTTGCTTGGGGTCTGGCTCACAGCAAAGCATTCATTTTGGGGGGAGTACTGTAGTGGCACCTCACTTGCATTTTAATAAATACACTTGCCTGAGGATCAGAAAAGTAAAACAGCCACACTGGCCAGCCTTACAGACCAGGCAGCCATGACACACACCATTAATCCCAGCAGCCACACTAGCTTGCCATGGAAACGAGGCGGTAGTGGTGCACACCTTTAATTCTAGAACTAGAGAGGATTATAAAATGGGAGGAGACAGCTCTCAGTCTCAGACTCATTCTGAGATTCCTGGAGGCAGGATTGCCATTTTCGGACTGAGGTTGAGGTAAGAGGCAGTGGATGGTTGCTTGGCTTTTCGAATCTTCATGTTGAACCCCAATTTTTCTCTCTGAGTTTCTATTAATTGTGCTTCAGAGTACTACACCAGTATAACACACTTGTTAGGTGAGGGGCACAAGTGGGTGTTCTCCATTAGAGTCTGAAATTTTCCTGTAAATATAAAGGTTACTACCCAATAAAATTTCATTTTTAAAATGATAAAGAACTAAGGGCATATAGTTTAATGGTTAGATACTTGCCTAGCATGTATGAGGCCTTTCTTCAATCATAGACTACTAATAACAACAACAACAATAATATCATAATCTTAATAATAAAAACCAAGGAAACATTGGCAAAAACTCAACTCCCATGCAGCATTTTAAGAAAAGCAAAGGAGGGCATCAACCTGAAAGTCTCCGAAGAAACAACTTACAAATAGAGAATAACAGGCAACAAGTATTTGTGATTCTTCAAGATGAGAAGTTTATAGGAAATTCTTTGCTAGGCTTTTGAGTTCCATTGAGGAAGATAAAGCAATTACCACACAGCACTGAATACTGTTACCTGCAGAACAATTATCATTGTCAAAAAGGAGTAAAGGGCGGCCGTGGCTGGGGACAGAGAGCTGCCGTCAGACTCAGGAACATCAAACAACGCTTTCTTCTCTTGGTAGTGCTGTACCCACAATCCATGCCCTGTGCACGTTCAAAGAGAGGCATCATTCATCGGACAGGAAAGAGACAATGCTGCTTGGGGAAAATTAAGACAAATTTAAGAAAGATTGCCTCTCAACATGGCATATTTAGTTGACCAGCTTTCTTTGCCATAGAAGAAAGCACCACACATAGTATCCTTGGACCCATAGGCAGATGGCGCCTGGCTCACACTGAGAGTTTCTTAAATTGTGTGTGGTACTACATACCTGTAATCATGTCATTTAAAGCTACAACAGGAGGATCAAACATTGTAGGCCATCCTGAACAACATAGCAAGAACCCACCAACCACACCCCAAGGTTTCCTGTTGATGATGAGGAGTGTCACCACTGGTTACGCTATAGAAACTGTTTATGTGCTGGGAGAAAGATTTCACCATCAGGGTGCCACAAAAACACCCTGCTCGGTGAAAAAGCAGTAGGAACTCAACACTGCCCATGAGGTCTCTTCTTGGAAATTGAACTTTGTCATGTTACAGATTCTGGGAAGTCAAGGGTTATGCATGTTTCCTCCTAATCTGAGCCCCACACTTATCTGGTTATGAAAACTTTTTGGTGTTCTCCATGGCTCTGACTTTAATCACCCAAGCCCATGCTTCAAAACTATGTTATACCTGTCTGGTCTATGCTGACAGTTGACCAGGAACAAGGTGGAAGTCAAGGGCTGGAGCCTCAAAAAATACATTCCTGCAAAGCTTATATAAATGCCCCCCCTTAGGACACAAACTGGAAGTTTTCTGTTTCTATACAGCCACACTGGCATGTGTGTGCCTCTCCTGTTTCTGTTATCTTGGTTCATCACTCTTGCCAACTCTTCGCTGGATACATTACTATCGCTAGGATGGATTCACCCTCCCATCCAAGCAGTCTTCAACTCAGAAAGGAACATTACTCTTCAGAGCCCATCCGCCTCCATGTGGCCACACTGATGCTGATGCAGACACTCCTGGAATCCACATCAGTGAAAATGGTGCATTTGATCTTTCAGGTGCTGGGTCTGGTGGAGTCAGGATAATCCCCGTCCCCAAACCCTCCTGCAGGCTGTCCAGCAGTCTACTTCGGGGCGGTGGGGGGGGGCTCATCTTCGGAGACTTACCAACCGCTGAGAATAGAGACATACAGATGAGGAGGAGGACACACCAGAGGATATCGCAGTTCATTTGCCTCTCAAGCTTGCTGCGCTTGTAGCGGGGCCCGCTATTGTTCAGCAGGGCTTTGGTTTCATGTCCTGGAGAGGAGGATGAAGGGATATGGAGTAACTGTCTCCTGAACACAGGGGCCAATGACTGGATCCCGCAAAGCAATTATGTTGGATTACTGCTCTCTAGGAACCTTGGTCAAAACAGGATGCACAATGAAAAGACCATTATCACAACTGTGACATGAATGGGAAGAAATATGCGAAAATGCAAAAAAAAAGCCAAAAAAAGGGGGGGAATACAAACACCAAAAACTCTATTGGGTCGATGTACTATTAAAACAATCCTTGCTTTTACACTTTTCTGTTTGCATAAATTTCACAATTTTCTACAATGGGTATTCATAACCCTTGGGATCAAAGAGCATAAGAAAGAAATGTTGAACAGCATACAGTACAGTGTGGCCGTGTGCACTCTAAGGCTTAGCCCGTGCCTACCTGCATAGATGACAATGCCAACCACCGCCTCTGTGTTCCTGATGGTGCACCCTCGAAGCAGCAAGTTTTCTTTATGCAGCCCAGCCTTCTCCCCATTGCTGTGGATGCTGTGGAGGAACATGGACCATGGCATGTCACATGGCTGCACAAGTACTTCCAGACAGACCCGAGGAAGCTTGGCTGCTGGACAGGGGAGGGTACAGAAGTCTCCCAGCATGGGTGCTTGTCCTTGTGGGTCTCCAAAACAGCTGAGAGGAAGCTTCTCAATTAGCACCTGGGCACACAGAAGCAGCCCCAACACTGATTTTATCTGCTCGGCACAGGATTAACTTGGGATTGATGACCCAGGGGACCAACTTGGTAGTCACGGGGCAGACCTGGTAAGCTGACAAGGACAGTCTTGTTGGATGGTGGCTCACACGTCTACTCTGCCAGAAATGCTAACACCGGGCAATGCCTTGTGTTATCACAGAATTCACAGGCCTTGAGAAAGGATGTTATTCATTTTGGTAACGTTGTATTTGTCTGTGCATGTGGTATATGCATGGATGTCAAAATATGTACATAGTTACCCACATGGAGCACATAAAGCATCCAGTCTTATTTCCTTGAAACAGGGGCTGTCCCTGAACCTATCTAGCACTTATCATTTCTTCAGCTAGGCTGTGCGGCCAGCAGATGCAGCTATCCTGTTTCTATTCTCAACCTCCTTCTCCAGCGCTAGCATCACAGGTGTGTGTGGCCACACCCAATTTTACATGGGTCCTGAGGATTGGAACTCAGGTTCCAAGTTCTCTAATCCACTGAGCCACCTCTTCAGCCCCGATTTTGGTAACATTTTGCTTCTGTTTTTATAAAGTTTTTAAGATAGTAACATATTCAATCTGAGGTGTGTTTAAACCCACGCGTGGTACAAACTGTTGCAGTGCTGGATAGATCCAGAAGGACCATTCAAATTTAAGTTATTTACTTTAAAACTTGTCCTCCTGGCCCAGTCACTAAGTGTTGGCTAACAGAGTTTGCACCTAGTAATAGGCTGGGATAAACCCAGAAGCCCAATATACAGCCACCTGCTACTGTTCTATACCCACCACAGGCATCCTTCTCTCCACCCTCATCCCAAATGTCTCTGCTTGGCAGCTCAGACCTCTGAGTCTTTCCTTCCTGCCAGCTCTTACAGGGACACAGACACGGGAGCTGCAGAAATACCTTATCCACTGAAGAAGATAAACTAGACAAAACCAAGCTAAAATGCTTGCTGCATTTAAAGTTGTTGCAATGAATATAAATCACCCCAGTGCGAGCTTTTCTTCAGCGCATGTAGAAAGGGACACTCACACCAGCAAACCCAAGATAAGAGCCCCAGAATGAAGCTAAGTGCCAGTCTCTGTACGGGCTCCAGTCAGCCCTGTGCCGATCTATGGCTCACACCAGCAAACCCAAGACAGAGGCCCCAGACTGAAGCTAAGCCTCAATCTCTGTATGCGCAGCTACATACAAAGCTCAGCCCCACTACTGCCCTGGGGAGGGAACTCCCATGGTGTATCTCTCCTGTGAATGTTTCTCTAGGCACAGCTGAACATGAAAAAAGACTTCTCTGCATAGCCATGAAGAATAATTGCCCCATCACAATTTCTAGGAACAAGATGAACTCAGCAGAAAGAACAGTATTTCACATTCAAGGTGGGGGAACACTACGGGTGAGGAACTGTCTGTAGTGAACAGGTAGATTTTTTTTCTTGTTATCTCCTGTAAAATACAATGTATAATTATTTACCCTGTACTGTTTTTATAAGTCACATTAGAGTATACAGGAGGTTATGTATAGTTTATATGCAAACAGTATGGTATGCCATTTTTATAGAAGGGATTTGAATATCTGAGTTTTGGTATTCACGGAGAAGAGTTCTATGAATAACTTCCAAGATACTAGATCTAATCTCGCTCTCTCTCTCTCTCTCTCTCTCTCTCTCTCTCTCTCTCTCTCTCTC
>LOJH01026816.1:4622-17100 GCA_001685095.1 Ellobius talpinus
TGTTTGCACTGCTGTCCCTGGTGTTTGCACTGCTGTCCCTGGTGTTTGCACTGCTGTCCCTGGTGTTTGCAGTGCTGTCCCTGGTGTTTGCATTGTTGTCCCCTGGTGTTTGCACTATCGTCCCCTGGTGTTTGCATTGTCATTCCCCAAGTTTGTCTCTGGTGTGTAACTGCATCCAGCAGACCCCAGTGTGGTGGAGAAATCCCCTTTTTTTAATCAGCATCTTCAGACTCCTCCTCCAGTGTTCTGTCCTGCTGGGTGGGCTCAGGAAGATCTTTGCAAAGGAAGCTTTCTGGGTTGTTGTATACATTGAACTTGTTTGAGGGCCTACTGTGTGCAGCACTGGGTTGTGGGAAGATGTGTGTGGATTCTAGTTCCTCTGTGTCACCTCTGAGGCTGTGTGATCTAAGGAGGACTTTATTGCTCTGGGACCAGAAAGGAAGCCAGAAACCTCTTTCTCTCTTAAGAAGTTTTAGCTCGAGGTCATCAACCATAGAGAACTGTTACAGCCAGGGATGGGTGCGTTCACTCTGCCCACGGCTGCTGCAGGATCTCGATGCTCAGATACTCCATTTAAGGACCACCTAGAGAATGGCTCCCTAGACACTCTGTAAGAATGTGGCTGCTGCTGCTGCACAGACTAACAGGTGGTGGGGGGCCGCAGCTAACTGTCTTCCCTCAGCCTTAGGCCCCCTTCTGTCAGATGAACCAGGGGCCCAGCTGTCAAGGGAAGCCCAGGAGGGTTGTATGAAAGGAGTTGGCTGCCTAGAATGCTGAGGGAAGTGTAGAAAGACCAGAACAGGGCTGGAGCTTCCCCCAGGAAGTAAGGCCTCACATCCCAGGCCAGATGGTGTCACTGTTCAACACGGGTCACAGTCTGTCCACCCTTGCGTTACTTTTCTGTTGCTGAGACAAACACCATGATCAAAAGTGACTTGGGGTGCAAAGGGTTGATTTCATCTTATAGCTTGTAGTCCATCACAAAGGGAAGTCAAGGCAAGAGCTGGAGCAGAGACCATGCAGGAGAGCTGACTTGTTCCCTATGGCTTTCTGGGACCACCTGCTCAGGGCTGTCACTGCCCACAGGGCTGAACCCTCCCATAGCAATTATTAATCAAGAAAATGCCCACAGACTCGCCTGCAGGCCAGTCTGATAGAGATATTTTCTCAAGTGAAGTTCTTTTTCTAGATGATTCTATTATGTGTCAAGGTGACAAAAAACAAAGACAGTAATGTTAGAAAAATAACGTCACATAGTGTTTGCTTATAGGAGATATGCGTACAATTGTCTGTTAGGTAGGTAAACACCTCTTAAGGTGATTTCACTTTCATACGAAGTATAAAAATTATCCTTCCCAGTGTAGTCAATGGAAGTGCCCATGCCAATAATGTGCGCAGTTCTCAGGAGTGCAGCCCCTAAGCAGAAGCCCTCCATTCAGGTTAACTGCTCCACATCTGCACTCCTAACTCCCTTTCCTGTCTGCTCCCACCAGCATGGTCTTCAGCAGGGAAGCCATCCAGAGACTTCTTGCCAGCAACTGCCGATGCTACAGCAACGACGCCCCCGATGACATGGTCCTGGGCATGTGCTTCAGCGGGTTGGGAGTTCCCGTGACACACAGTCCCCTCTTCCATCAGGTGAGGAAGCCTTTCTCTTCCCTTCTCACTTCGAGTCTGTTTCTTTCTCCTCTTCGCTTTCAGAAATATTCCTAAGGAATAGGGTAGGTTCCATGCGGGAGGTTCTTTTCATATTTACATGTGCATTTGTGTTTTGCCTGTGCGTATATATGTGTATCGTGTACATGCCTGTGCTCACAGAGTTCAGCGGCGGGCATCCTAGTTCCTGAACTAGGGATGAGCTAGGGATGGTTGGGAGCTGCCACGTGGGTGCTGGGAACTGAACTTGGGTCCTCTGAAAGAGCAGCTGGTGCTCTTAACCACTGAACCATCTCTCCAGCCTTTCCTCCAGGGATGTCCTTACCAGATCTTGTACTTTTCATGTGCATCATAAAGAGGAGGAGACAACGCCCAGAAAACCAAATGATACTGGACTAGAGGTCTTGCAAGTAGAACTAGGAAGCACACATTCCCTCCCCTTCCCTCCTGTCTTCTCTCCCCTCCCTTCCTCTCTCTTCTCTCTTCCCTCCCCTCTCCTCCTGTCTTCTTGCCCTTCTTCTCTCCCTTTCTCTTCCCTCCTTTCCCCTCCCCTCCTTTCCTCTTCCCTCTGCTGGGTTCTTCCTCCCCCCCTTCTCTTTGGGGGAAGATAGACAGATATATTGATTTGGGAGACAAGAAATGAAAACCCGTAGATGTCAGCCAAAACTGCTGACCTTGATAGGAAACAAGAACCTGTGTCTTTATGGGCTTGAGACTATTGGGTAGATATGTTTATGGTATCCTCAGTTTTTACTTTGACTTGTTGAGTTTTTCTGGGATTACTTTTAAACAGGTGACTAGAGTCCACTAAATTTCAAGGTGGTGTCTGAATGTATTTTCCAGCTTACAGATAATCAATAAAATGGTTACATTAGTCAATAAAAGGATAAGATGATGTTTATAGAGGTGATGCTTTATGTATTCTTGATATGAATTTCAGAGTTGGAAATAGGAATTATTCCTATTAATCTTAGTAATATTTTAAGAACCTAGTCAACTAATGTTCTAAAAGTAATATCATATATATATATCATTTGTAATTCACATCCATTTAATATACATATATCCTTTTTAAGAAATATGAAGCTTTTTGAAATTTGAATATGGATACATGCATATGAAAGGGCCATCTATATATTCAAAATAGAGCTTCTATGCTTTTTAAATTATTTAAAATTATTATTACTGTTTTAATGTATATGGGTGTTTTGCCTGCATGTGTTCCTGTGCTCTACCTGTGTGCAGTACTCTCAGAGGCCAGAAGAGGGCACTGGGTGTTCAGGAACTGGATTTACAGATGGTTGTGAACCACCATGTAGGTGCTGGGAACTGAACCCAGGCCCTCTGCAAGAGCAGCCAGCGCTCTTAACCGCTGAGCCATCTCTCAGGCCCCTACCTCTGAGTCTTTCTCTCTTTTCTAAATCAGTAAGTAACAAATGCTAGCACAGCAATATAGAAAATTGAGCATGGTAGAATTTCACTATAGAAAAACAACTTTGAACAAAGCAAAGGAAGTGTAAACATTAGCAACAGAGATAGAACCCATACCTGTGTCAGGGAAAGTACAGGCATGTTAACAGTAAACCTTTGTGAAAGGAAGCTCCTGGGAACCCTCTTTCCACGCTCACTCCTTACCCTGGGGGAAGGCACATGAAGGTCACAGGAACCCTCACTCCACCCTCACTCCTGACCCTGGGGGAAGGCACAAGAAGCTCACGGGAACCCTCCTGACCGGGGTGGGGGGGGTTGGTGCACATGAAGGTCACGGGAACCCTCGCTGCTGCTCCCCCCAGAAGGCACACATGCATCCCCGCCTCCAGAGGTCTTTCCAGTTTAAACCCGTGTCTTATGCTATCTTTACGATAACTCAGAAAGTGAATTATTCTCTGTCCCTCCCTCTCAGAGGCTATGTTATGTTTTATGTCACAGTGTTTTACTCATGGAAAAATAATTAAAACTGTGTATAAGGAAAGCAATTTATCAAGATTAATTAGATTTTTCTATCTCAACCCCTTCCTCCTAGGATAAAATACATTAGTCAATAAAATGATGAAGGAGAAATGGAAAGATAACATAATCCTGAAAGGAAAGTCTTTTGAAGATAATTCAGAAATGATTGTATTGTTCCTCATGGTGTTTTCCCTAATTCCTGTGTCAAACCTGAACCCCATGTGAATTCAGAGTGTGCTTGTCACCTGTGCCCCCAGCTGACCCTGCTTTATCTGCTGTCTTCAGCATCTTCTAGAGTGTGACTGGATTCGAGCAGGGCTTCCCATGTGCGATGCTGGTGCCCAGCTCTCGACACTGTGTCTGTGCTGAGAGGTGTGCCGCACCTCAGATCCCCACTATGTGAGAGATGGAGGGGTCTTGGGGGCGTTCTTGGGGCAGCATCTATTTCTGTCAGCGTTGGAAGGAAACTCTAAGGAATGTCTAGATCACCCCTTCCAAAATCATACTTCACTGGTGGAAATGGATATGCAATGACCAGTGAACTCTGCACAAAATACAAATATTAAACTGGACAAGGATTTGTAAAAAAAATAGATAATGATTTCAGGACTCTGGACATCAAATGAAAACAATAGATTGAGAAGCATTGATTGCCAAAAAAAACCCTGCTATATGTCCTTTTGAATATGAATAATGGAATACAAGTCCTTCCTGCCCAAAGTCACTCCCATTCTACCTGTTCCCTACCCTTTCAGCTTGGTTACAGAGAACATCATTTTTACCTGTATACACCTCGCTGGAATAAATAAAAGCTCTGCTTCCAGAAGAGATGATGTGGTTTGGGGAAGAAGAGATGAGAACATACAAATATATCAGCCAAAATAGTCAGTTTTAGATATGGAGCAAACAAAAATAGGCCGCATCTCCACTGCTGTCCTAGAGATCAGCGTCTCACTCAGCTTTCCTTGGAGAAGCTTCTCACTGTTCTTGTAGAGGACTCAGGTTCGGTTCCCAGCCGGCTCACAGTCATTTGTAGCTCCCATTGCAGGGCTCCATGCTGTGGGCACCAGGCATGCATATGACGCACATACATACATGCAGACAAACACTCATAAAAGAATCTAAAAGGGTGTGTTACATATATTTACATGTATAAAACATATACATATACAAAACTGAGGCAATTTTTATACCGTAAGCTAAATAATTTACTACATAAGACAAATCTCTGTATAAATTTATAGGCAAATTAAGAACATTGACAGAAACTGAATGCTTTGGTGGATGCGAACAAAATCATGTCTGGCTTCCATTTGCCTTTGATTGCTGGAGCTTTTGTCCCTAACTCTGTCATTTGAGGGCACCTCTAATTCTGCCTGTGTTTCCTTTTCTGCGTCACAGAGAATTTAGTTTTCCTTAGGTTTAGTCCTTGTTTTTGTTTGTCTTAGTACATTTAGACCAGAATTATACTGCCTTTCCCTACAGTCAACTCATGTTTTCTTTCTTTGAAAAAGCTGTCACCAGGATATGTTGGGGCAATAGGTAGCCAGGACCTGAGAACACCTTGCCTTAGCTCTTGTATAACCCATGCCTGGCAGTTTCTCTGAAGAAACCCAGTAAATAAGGTGGTTTTTTTCCCTTTTTTAAAAATCAAATACCACACACCGCTGACTTAAATGAATCATAAGGAAACCTTTTGTGTTTATTACCATGCTAGAACATGCTTCCAGAAGGGAAGTGTGGAACGCAGGCATAGAAGGTAGAACATTTGAGAAATTAAAGTAATTAAAGAAATTGAAGGCCATGAACAGGGAATTCAGGAGCATTTGAGAAATTAAAGTAATTAAAGAAATTAAAGGCCATGGACTGGGAATTCAGGGGAAAGTAGTGGAAAATGTGTCCCTTCTTACTTTAAGGCTCCCATAGTCACTGTCGCATGTTAAAGTGAAGCAGTTGCAATATGGAACAGCATTTATCTTGGGCCAGTTGTCATGGCAGCCATCTTAAATCCCAGCATTTGGGAGGCTGAGGCAGGCGGATCTTTGAGTTCAAGGCCAGCCTGCCCTACCGTAGGAAGTTCCAGGCCAGTCGGGGCTGTGTACAGAGATCCTGTCTCAAAAAGCAAAACAAATGTTATTCTGAAATAATAATGTAAAGATTTCTGTGCGCTTACTGTGTATGTGGCTGAAGGATGTCTTCACAGTGTGCATGTGATGGTCAGATGCTCGAATCAGTTCTTCTTCCAATGTGTGGGCTCGAGAGATGGATCTAGGTCCTCAGGCACCTCTGCTTGTCATCTTTTTAAACTGACAACAGATTTTTTTCATACAATGCATTCTGAGTACAGTCCCCTCCCAGTTCCTCCCAGATCCTCTCCACTTCCCCACCTACACTAATCCACACCCTTTCTTTCTCTCTTTAGAAAACCAACAGGGTTCTAAAAATACACAAACAAAAGATAAAGTAAAAATAGACAAACCAGAATAGGACAAAATGAATAAATAGGAAAAAAAAGACTCAAAGGAAAAGCACAAGAAACAGACATACAGATGCAGATATACACATTTGCACACACAGAAGTCTCCTAAAAACACAAACTCGAAACCATAAGCAAAAGACATGTACAGGGGAAAAAAACCCAGACAAAGCATTGAGAAAAAAACAAAACAAAAAAAACCAACAGCAAAACCCCTCTAAAAATAGCAATGGCCCATTTTGTCTTGACCATCTACTGGTAAGCATGGTTCACCCTTAAGGGTCGTTTGTGTACCCAGTGAGATTCCTTTGGAAAAAAACAAGTTTTCCTTTGCGAGCAGTTGTCAGTTGGAGATAACTTCTGGGTTAGGGATGGGGGCCTGTGTCCACTCCCTCCCCCATCTGACTGAGACCTACGCAGGTCCTGTGTGTTTGGCCACTGCCTCTGGGAGTTCCTGTGTGCCTTGGTCCTGCTGTGTTTAGATGGCCTTGTTGTTTCTTTGGTGTCTTCCATTCCGACTGACTCTCTCCACCTCATGTTCTGCAGAGTTCCTTGAGCCCCGAGGGGAGGGATTTGAGGGAGACATGCCACGAATGAGTGAGTGTGGATCTCTGTCCTTGTTCCCAATCACTGCAGGAGGAATGAGCCAGTCAGTCTTAATCCCTGGGAAGCCATAACACTGTGCTTTTTGTGCAGGCTCGGCCAGTAGATTACCCCAAGGACTACCTCTCCCATCAGATTCCTATATCGTTCCACAAACACTGGCACATTGACCCAGTGAAGGTGTATCTCACGTGGCTGGCACCCAGCGAGGAAGACAGTGCCACGCAGGAGACACAGAAGGATCCAAGAGAAGAGTTATAGAAGAGAACCTGGGAGGAGCCGAGAGAGAGTCACCCCATGCACTGAGCTGTGGTCCAGCTGCTTGGGTATGCCACATGAAATAGACACTTCTCAGCCTTCGTGGAAATAGGGTATTTTTTTTTGATGGGTGGACTCAGGGGAACCTGGGGAATTCCTTGTTTTGAGTGATGTTGTTATTGTAACAGTGATTACTGTGCCTCTTTTTTTTTCCTGGGCTATGACTCAACAGCTTTGTGACTGTCACGGGAAATAAATGGTACCCGAAGTCCTTTTCTGTTTTCTTTGTCGTAACGGGGATTCTAATACAAGAATGTGACCAACTGTCATGCTATATAAACATGGAGTCTCTTGATATGGATAGTTGGATACTGCTAGTGGGATGAACCTTTAAGCCAGCAATTCTCAACCTGTGGGTTGTTGACCCCTTTGGGGGCAAAATGACCCCTTCACCGGGGTCACCTAAGACCATCAGAAAAACACAGATATTTACATTACAATTCAAAATAATAGCAAAATTCCAGTTATGATGTAGCAATGAAAATAATTTTATGGTTGGGAGGTCATCACAGTATGAGGAACCATATTAAAGGGTCGCAGCATTAGGAAGATTGAGAACCACTGCTTTAAAGGTTTTATTGATGATGGAAATTAGTTCCCAGAACTCAGTAGGAATGAGGTACTGAGGCTGATTCATAAAACATAAAAGTCATTGTGAAATCCCCTTGCTCGTACAATCATTGTTGCTGTTTGTTACCTCCTCTGCTGGTTGCACCCCAGAAATAGACTCGAGAATCGCTACTGATGTTCTCCCAGAAGTCCTCTGCTGTAGTAAGTGTAGAGTGTCTCCAGGAGTTCAGATGCCGGGCCCACAGTCTCTTCTGTGTCAGAAAACCCGTGGGAGTCCGAGGATCCCGTGGGAGTCTGAAGATCCTGTGGGAGTCCCAGGATCCCGTGGGAGTCCGAGGATGTGAGCTGCACCTGGAGCTGGAGTAATGCGTGCTTTTCTCTGAGTCTTCCTTAATAACTTGCTTCTGGCTCAGGATAAACAGCGTTCACCCTGGCCGCTGCAGCTTGGACCTCATGGAAGGGACAATATGGGGTTTGGCAATTTCCCTGGGTTCTTAAAGAATGAAGTGGAATAGAATGTTTTGAAGCAGCCCTCATTTCCAAACTGTCCCTTTTAAAATGTAGTAGTTTAACAATTCAGTATTGATGTATAAGAAACACTGTGTTAACTTTTAAAGCGAGATGACTGTGTTATGAAAATGTATTTGCACATTGATTTGATCTTGAGCTTGTAAGTTTTGTATATTTTAATGCTTTCCTTTATATTTTCAGTCCTCAGTTCATTAACCTTGCTTAGAAGGCTTCTTAACCCCACAGGTTTAAAGCCATCCCACCAAAAGTTCTTGTGTGTTTATTTTTTTTGTTTATTTTTTTAATGTGTATTTTCCATGTAGCTTACCTTTGACTCTTGTCCAAGTTCATGCAACAGTGTTTGTCCTTCTTCCCAGCATCATTAAGTATTGGGACTAGTGTATGGCAGCGCTGTACCTGCTACTTCTGGTCTCTGGCGGAACGCACTGGGCTCAGTCTGTGAGAACCGACTTTGTGGTCCAGCCAGCAAGTGGACTGGGGACAGTCGTGTGAACATAAAGGACCGTCAGGGTTTCTGGGTGTTGTGCTGATGGCTCCAGCATCATTGCTGTCACAGCTGTGAGTGTGACCATTGCTGTCATAGGTACTTGACATTACAGTATTAGCCCTGGGGGACCCGAGTGCTACTCCAGTGCAGTGCAGGGAAGTCCTCAGTCATCCCCACCCCTGACTGCCTCTGCTCATGCCATGTCCCCAGCCAGAGAACAGAGTTCCCTTTAACAGGACGGAAGCCGCATGTCTGAACATGAAGGCCTGAGTCAGCCTTTCTTCTCTGTTCTGACCTGTGCCTTCATCTGGCTCTGGAGATCCTTCCCTGGTATTTCTAGATAGGTGGTCAAATTTGTTTCCTCTTTGGAACCACAGAAGTCTAACCATGAATAAAACCCTTCAGTTTACTTCTGATTTTGCATTTTATCTCTTAGTTGAGGCCAGAGAGAGAGTGGGGAGGAGTGTGCAGGACAAGCACTGAGAAATTGGGAGCATGTGCAGATCAGTAAGACAGTCAGTGCCAGCTAACCGGTTGCTTTAGGAAAAGGCAACAAAGTTAAAAACACAGCTATAAAGTTAGTATGCTTGGATATATAGTAAATGGCAAGCCCTTTTTGAGCACCAAGTGAGAATTGATGTCTAAAAAAAAGCAACCTTAATCTCGAGCCTGGATTTTTCAGGGTACATAGTATCCTCTTCGACGTTCTTTTTCTCTTTAAGGATTTCTTTACCAGTGGATATTTTTATCCTAAGGATTTAGCACCGAGGATTTATGTGTGAATTACCTGGTAGGCCATTTTTCCTTTTAAGCCGTTTCTCATGACCTAGCACATTGCCCGGCGGTGTAGGATTTTTTACATCTTACAGTTAAATTGGAAGTTGAGACTAAAAATAACCTTTGTCGAATGCTTGGAAACATAATCGCGTGCCAGCCTGAGTAATGATGCTATGCAGGCGTGTGGAAATGCCAGCGTTCTCTGCGCGTCCCAATCGGTTGAAGCCATTCAGTGCTTCTGCCTCCCTCATTGTTATGGATGCGTGTAGAGAACTCAGAGATTCACAGTGCGGTAGACATTTGTAAGGATGCCTGTGGTGCACATTCATAAAGATGTCATTTCTGTGGAAGAAAATCAATCACTACCCCATGAAGTACGCTGTACCAGACTTACAAGAGTACCCTTTCCCCCACTCACTGCCTTGTTCCTGCCATCTCTGAACGACTGGCATGAAAAGGTGCTAGGATTTACGTCCCCGAGCCCTCTAAACAAATCACCTGTGAAATGTGTTTTTCCTCCATTCTATAGAATAAAATAAAAAAGGCTTTGTTTGTCATATGGTTTGGTCTGTGTTCTCTCTTTGAAGGCTTGGATATTCCAAGCGGGGGAGGAGGATGTTCAGGAATAAGGTTCATTGACAAAAAGCTGGCTTCTGAGATAGTATTGCTATAAACACCCTCGCAGCCCAGGACTGGTGGGAGAGCTGAGCAGGCTGGGTGAGGCTTGGGGGTTCTGTGTGTGGGGTAGTCGGAGGTTCTGTCTGAGAAGGTGACATTGGGGCAGAGATCTGAAAGACCAAGGCAGCTGAAATTTCGCTTGTGGTTACAGTGTTAGGAGCCAGAGGGACTAGGTACACTGCAGACCTCCGACATGGAAGCAAGTGGGGGCTGTTCCTCAGCCACCATTGTTGTGCCATGAAGGGCAGTTGATGGCCAGCCCTCAGTTGGATGTGGAAGTCTGGGGCTCAATGAAGCCATTGAAAACCACGGGCATTTTAAAAGTTATTTTCTTTTTAAGTTATGTATAGTGTGTGTCTGTCTGCACATGGGTATGTGCGTGTGAGTGTAGCGCTCATGAAGGCCAAAGGTGTTAGATGCCCCGGAGCTAGAATTGCGGATAGTTGTGAGCCTACTGACATCAGTGCTGGGAATTGAACTCGGGTCTTCTGGAAGAGCAGCTAGTGCTCTTACTTAACCCCTAAGCCATGTCTCCAGCTAGACTGTGAGCCTTTGAAAGGCTTCGCCATCTCAGGTGTGGTTAGGATAGGCTGCAGAAAAAGCAGAGTGAAGGAAGGAGACACGTTGTGTTTCTGTGACGTGGGTGCTGGATGCCAGGGGTGTGTGGTAAGGGAAGCCAGGGAAGGTATTTCAAGATGCAAATGTTCCTTTGCATTCAGGCTGCCAAGAGGTCCATTAAGAGGGGACAGAAGTGACTGTGAGTCAGTGGCTTGGAAGTCACTAGTGACTGGACACGCCTACTCCCAGACAGTGAGACAGGATGAGGAGCAAGCACAAGTTGAAGTTGGTAACAATTGTAAACCTCCTCTCTCTCTCTCTCTCTCTTTCTCTCTCTCTCACACACACACACACACACACACACACACACACAGACTTCTGGGTTTGTTTAAAGTCAAGGGGGCAAAGGACATGAGGTTTGTGGAGTTTGGCTTCCTTGATGGAAAGTCCATGACAGTATTACAATGGAGAGTAAGGTCGACTTCCCTGGCCGTGTTAGTGAATGGAGCTGGAATTCGTGGCTCTGGGTTTGTGGGGATCTGGCTGCCTAGGAGAATCTACTGAGCAGTGGAGAATGGCGGCAGATAGAGAAAGACTCATTGCAGTGACTGTGGATCATCGCATCTGTTCATGTCTATCACATTTGAGACACGCCTCTGCTGTGTTTAATTTTGTAACGTGTGATTTTGTGTAAAGCAGCCTTCTGAGTTACTCCAAGGGAAACTGCCCATATCACAATACCTTTACATACCACAAGCAGGCAGGCAGCAGCAAGTGGTGGAACTAGGTTTTAATTAATTTTTATCTTATGTGGAGATGAGTATTTTTCCTACTTGGATATCTGTGCACCACATGTGTGCCTGGTTCCCCTGGAGGCCAAAAGAGGCCATCAGATCCCCTGGAAGTGGAGTCACAGCTGATTGAGAGCTGCCATGTGGGTTCTGGGAACTGAACCCAGGTCCTCTGCAAGAGCAACCAGTGCTCTAACCACTGGACCATCTCTCCAGACCCAGAGCTAGATTTTGAACTTAGGCAGGCATTTCGGCTGCAGAGTGTTTGTGTTTAATTCCTTCTGCAGTCTACCAAGAACAAGTAGACTTTCCAGACTGAATGTATGCCTAGTTCTAAATGCCAGCCTATGGGAAGATGAGGAAGAGATCACAAATTAACCATATGGTAGCCCCACAGACTAGAGATGATAAGAAAAATATGATTATTTATTGAATGAGTTATAGGACTACTGTGTGTTGTCAGATTAAGACAATAAGAAGCAAACTACCTGAGAATAGTAAGCAGTCATTCTGCCACTATGGAAAAGGTGTGCTGGAGGTGGGGAATATGCTTGTCCCCCTTGACGTCACAGTTTCGCTCAGTGTGTGCCTTAGTGAACTCACGTGTGTACACCAGGACCCAGATACCTAACTCTTCACAGTGGCATTGACTGTGTCTCAGGCTGCATCTAGCTGCATCTAGCCTTTGTGTCTATTGCTTTTAAAGAACGGGTAAATAAATTTGTGACACCTGCACATCTTCACAGAGCAGGGACTCACATGAGTGACCTACGGGTACAGGAGACATCACCATGTAGGCCACATTAAACCATCAAAGAATAAGATTTACATAGGATTTCAGTGACATAATTTGAAGTCACAAAAATGGAAAAAGTGAGCGTGGTGGCACACGCATATCTTTAAATGTATATACATACATATACACATGCATACATACATACATAACATATATATATACATATATATAAACAAAAAGTAGAGAAAACATAAATATAGAGTTCAAGATGCTGGTTGCCCACAGGAGAAAGAAAAGGAGAAAAGCTAAGCCACCAATCTGAGACCTGGCCAAGACGGGAGGTGGGG